>PVJL010001751.1:0-65774 GCA_004026885.1 Lyroderma lyra | reverse complement strand
TTAAAGCTGCAGTAATCAAAATAGCACAGTACTGCCATAAAAACAGACATGTAGACCAACGGAACAGAATGGAGAACCGAGAAATACACGCACCCATTTACGGTCAACTGATTTTCAACAAAAGAGCCAAGAACACACAATGGGGAAAGGATAGTCTCTTGGATACACAGTAGCAGGAAAACTGGATATCCACATGCATTAGAATGAAACTGGACCCTTACCTCACACCATATATAAAAATAAATGCAAAATGGAAGAAAGATTTAAATTAAGATCCAAAACTGTAAAACTACTCAAAAAAAAAAATAAATAAAAAGGAAAAAAGGTTCTTGATATTGGTCTGAGCAATGATTTTATTGAATAAAAACAAAAAGTACAGGTAATAGAAACAAAACCAGACAAATGGGATTGCATCAAACTAAAAAGCTTCTGCACACAAAGGAAACAATTAACACAGTGAAGACGCAACCTATGGAATGAGAAATAATATTTGCAAAACCACATATCTGATAGGGGCTTAATATCCAAAACACACAAGGAAATCAAACAACCCAATAGCAAGGAAGCAAACCTGATTTAAAAAAAAAGACAAAGGATCTGAACAGACATTTCTCAAAAGAAGATACACAGGTATATGAAGACGTGTTCCACACCTCACACCTGTTAGAAAAGTTATTATGAAAAAGTCAAAAGACAAAGGGAAAAAGTAACACAACAAGTGTTGATGAAGCTGTGGAGAAAAGGGAATCCTTATAGACTTTGATGGGAATGTATTATAAATTGGAACAGCTGTTATGGAAAAGTCTGTAGGTTCCTCAAAAAATTAAAAATAGAACTACCGGGAGTTCCCTGATGGTGTACTGGCTTAAGGCTTCGGCGCTGGCACTGTCAGCGTTGCGGCCTGGGTTCGATTCCCAGTCAGGGAGCTACCCACATACCAAAAAAGTAAAAAAAAAAAAAAAAAATAGAACTACCATGTGATCCAGAAATCCCACTTCTGTGCATATATCCAAAGGAAATACAATCACTATCTCAATGAGATCTCCGTACTCCCACATTCACTGCAGCAGCAGTCACAACAGCCAAGATACGAAAGCAACCTAAGTGGCCGTCAAGGGATGCGAGGATAAACACACACACACACACACACACACACACACACACACACACACACAATGGACTATTATTCAGCCTTAAAAAGGAAATCTTATCATTTGCGACAACACAGATGAAACTACAGGACATTATGCTAAGTGAAATAAGCCAGACACAGGCAAACACTGCACGATTTCACTTACATGTGGAATATAAAAAGCAGAGAATAGAATGGTGGTTTCCAAGGTGGTGGAGGGAATGGAGAGACACTGGCCAAAGGGTCCAAAGTTCCAGATATGCGGGATGACTAAGTTCTGAGATCTAATGTACAGCATGGTGACTAGTTAATGATATTGGACTGTATATTTGATGTGTGCTTAGAATGTAGATCTTAATTGTTCTCACACACACACACACACAAAAGTAGCTATGTAAAGTGATGGATACATTAATTGGCTTGATTGTGATAATCATTTCACAATGTATATGTATACTGAAACATTATGTTCTGTATCTTAGATACAATTATTTTTTTACAAAAGCCAAAAACTTTAATTTTCTGTATGAGCTACATGGTCATGAAATATACATACAATTTTTATGTTAATTATACTCAATAGATCTGGAAAAAAATTAAATGCAAAGAGCAGAATCCAAACCATATAGAGTAAGAACGAAATTTGTAAAAAAAAATTTTTTTAATGGCTAAATATTCACACTTACTTATTTATAAAAAGATTTGAAAGAAATTCCCCAAACTGAAAAGATTAGTACCACTGGGATGGTGAGTAACAACTTTTTCTCTATACTTTTCTGTATTTTCAAAATTTCTAACAAATAATTACCAAAAAAGGAAAAAAATTAATCTTTTTTTTTTTTTAAGTATTACCATTTGCTGTACTACCTGCAGAACTTTCACCTAACTTTACTCCATCTCCATGTCAAGGTACCATGCCATTATATCAAATAAGATATGTATGGAAGTGACTTTGTATGTCTCACTATACAGATCATAGAGACACAGTGACCTTGAGATTAAAAAGGATCAGGAAGGGCAGACATTCTAATCCTTATTCAACTTTATTTGATTCAATTCAATGTACATCTTTTTATAAACATGGCAACAATGCCTTTTCTAGTAATAAACACTCATGTCAGAAAAAGTGGAAAACAAATGCATTCATTCTCTCACTCAACATAGCCTTACTGACCCCTCACCGTGTGTCAGGCACCGTGCAATCAGTGGTCAGCAAGACAAGGGAGGCCTTGTCCTCAGGAGGCTCACAATCCCCGCAGTTGTAGAGAAGTAAAAAGAGTAACAAATACCCATTTACCCACTGGCCAGAATTATTAAATGTCTACACTGTAATTGCTTCAGATCCACAGGAAAGAAGAGAGGGAAGGAAGGAAAGAAAAATGAGTAACAAAGTGAAGTGCCTGTATACCTCAGCTAAATCCTAGTCCCCTCCCCATACTGACAAATTGGTTAGGCGCTTTTCTATTTTTACTTTTTAAAATATGTTTACAATTGTATCTAGTCCATTAATGTAACAAAGTATCACTCTGTGTTTTCAAAATATGAATAAATTGTATCATAATATATGTGTACTTCTGCAGCCTACATTTTCACTACTTTCTTTGAGGACCTGTGTTGATACATTTAAATGTTCTGCATTTTACTATTTGTACTGTCACATGTACATCCCAATATATCCATTTTGTCATCCATGTGCATTCAGGTTACTTCCAATGTTTTACCATGATGCTGCTTGGAGTGCCCTTATCAATACCCTCTTATGCATATTTGTCAGTGATCGAAGGTATGCATAAAGATGTGCACATTTTCAATTTTACTAGAAATTGTCAGACGGATCTCCAAAGTATATGAGAGTTTCCTTACATTCTCACTAAACCTTGATATGGTCAGAGGCTCTGTTTTTCCATCTTGGGGAAGATCATTGCTGGCATTGACTCAGTTTGTATTGCATGATACATCATGAGTCTGAGAATCTCATCTGTTTATCAGTCATTTGGAGTTTTCATTTGCAAAATACCTTTCTTATATCCTATGTTCATTTTCCTTTTGGATTTTTTAAAATTTCTTTATATATTCTGGCTACTTATCTTTGAAATTTATGCTGCAAGTTTCTTCTCCTGGTCTTTTTGTTTTTTTTAACTATGTGGTATCTTTTGTCATAAACCTTTTAAATTTCAAAGGAGAAAATTTATCAATCTTTATTCCTAATATTAATAGTAGGTTTTAAATGCATTTTTAAAAATATCCTTCTCTATGCCAAGGTCATAAAATAGTCATCAACGTGGTTTTCGAAAAGCTTTGGAGTTCAGTTTTTACGTTTTGGTCTTTAATCCACCTAGAATGTATTTTTGCATATGGTGTAAGGCAGGTATCTCTTTCTTTTTCTTCTCCATACTGAAAGTTGGTGTGCTAAGACCACTTCAGAAAAATGTGTCCTAACTGCTCTGTGATGGCACCTCTAGTATACAAGGGCTGTCCGTAAAAAATCCAGCCATAAATGCCTCTGTCTTTCCTATTACATGGCTGCATCCTTTCCAGACAGTCCTTGCATATCAAGTTCTCATTAAGACAGAAGTCGCTGTCTTTGCTTCTGTCCCATCAAACTTGAGTCCTGCTGCAGTATCACAAGGCTTTGTGATGTGAACCCAAGGAAGGCAAGCCCTCTCTCCTCCTCCTCTAGATTCATGTTGACTATTTCAGGACTTCTGGTGACCAGAAGAGGGTACTGGGGGGTTTCTGGGGTGCTGGTCAATATTCTCAATGGACACGCCTAACCCACAAGTCCACCAGCTGTGGCAAACATTAGTCTTACATGTTGGTCGCAGTTTGGGAGGCATGCCCAGGAAGGGCCTGCGGCTGACCTGGATGGGCCAGCTAAGGGTCAGTGGCCTTGAGCTGAGGCACAGCAGGGACGAGGACGATCCTCTTTTAATTTCCCAAAACTCTGTGGACATTTTGCGGGGAGCGGGGGCAATGGGGCAAGGGCTGGTAGAATTCACAAAGCAGTCTGTGCAGTGGGGCTGCTGCCATGGGTTTAAGGAAGAGCCGCTGTCGAAGGTCAGTGTGATCAGGGGATCCCGACAGAACAGTGATTCTAGATGATTCTAGAGTACTTCTGCAAAGTGGGCTTTGATTTATCTGCTTGCAAACATTGCTACAATCCTAAAGATGGTCTCCTAAAGTTACTTCTCAAAAACAAGTAACTCGTTGCTATGAAAGCAGAGCTGTGCAGTGATGTTGTGTTGTGTTAGTCTCCCGGGGCTGCTGTAGCCAACACCCACAGCCTGGGTGGCTTAAAACAACGGAAGTGTATGCTCTCACGATTCTGGAGTCCAGAGATCCAAAACCGAGGTATCAGAATGGTCATCCTCCCTGACGACTCGAGGGAAAACATTCTTTCCTGCCCCTTTTGAGTTTCTAGGGGTTGCCGGCAATCCCTGATGTTCTTGGCTTGCAGCTGCATCACCCCCATCTCTGCTTCTGTCTCCACATGGCCTCCTTCCCTGTGTGTGTGTCTCCTCTTGTAAGGACACTGGTCATATTGGAATTAGGGCCCATCCTCATCCACCAGGACCTCGTGTTAATTACTTACATCTGCAGAGACCCTACTTCCAAATAAGACCACACTCTGACATTCGGTGGACACCAGTCAAGCCAGGACAAAAAACCATCTTCCTAATCATTTACACTGGAGTAACCTAGTGCTGAACTGCCGGGTCCCTACTTATGCTACATTCCTCAACTAAAGAGTGACGGGAAAGGAAACCTACTGTGTAGTCCTGGCAGCACTTCTTGACCCCAATGTTTTCTCTATTAGTTAAAAATAGAATAAATCACATGTTTACTATTGTATACTGGGCAGGAAAAAAAAGCAAAAATCTATTAACAGCAGCTGTGGAAGAGGAAAAGGCAATAAAAGTGGAAAAAAGATGAAACAATCACTGGAACTGCCCATGGTTGTTTTTATTAAGAACCCCCACCAATCAAATACTTGATTATTCTATACTAGTATTCTCAGAAGAAAGCAAATTGGCATATACGCCACCAAACGGTAGTCACTAAAAAAGGTCTGTTGTATGCTTATAGATAACATATGCCAAAGAATAGATGTTTAGCAGATATTTGTCTATAAAAGATCATTTGAAGTGTATACTGAGGTTAGGAGTCTTTCGAGTTCAAAAGTACCAATGACAAAATAACCTTCAAAGTGCTATAGACTTCCCCACTTTGGTGCATGAAAGTAGGTAGGTAAAGGTAGAAAACTGAAGGCCCAGATCAATCCAGGTTCACCTAGGCTGGGCCTGCACAATGGCAAACTGCTCCCTTTCAGCTGTACTCATTACCTAAGGACCAGCATGTGTTCAAGCTCGACTACTTAACATGAGGAAGAAGAGTAAGTCAGCTACTAATGAGCACTACACAGAAACGGCCCTTCACAGTCTGCAAAATATGCCAGTTAGATAATCACATCCTCTGACTTAATGCTTCCACTAGAATGTAGTGGGAGGGTGGGAACATATTTACAATCTGAGCGTAAACAGGCATCTTGTTCTTGTCCCCTTCCCAACTATTAAGTCACCTTAACAATAATAGCTCATCTTCCTCGTGTTCCTGTCCTGCTTTGGTCTATTAGGTGGTGGCAACAGCACCTACCTTCATACCCTCTGCCAGCTACCTAGATGTCATCTCCTCCCTCACCCTCACATCTGCCCATCATTTACTGTCTAAATATCTGGGGGTGGAGGAGGTCTGTACTCTCTTCTCCCTCCTCCCCCCACTGCCCTAGGTAGGCCCTAATCTCACCCCTACAATATGTCTATAACCGGCTGGCCCCTTGCTTCCAGTCTGGCAAGAATAACATGGTCTGTAATCTGATCAAATCTCCTACTTCTCTGTCTCAAGCAAAACAAACAAGCCAATGCTGCTGCTCTGACGGGCTGTATTCAGGTGATTTCCATTTCCTTGAGTAAGAAGCCAGAATTTACTTTAAGAGAAAAAAAACAATTACAATATTCATGATGGAATAAGCACCACAGTACTTAAGAAACATGTTACAAAAATTACAAACATTTAGGAACTTAGTACTATAGGGAGAACTCAATCACCAGAATTGAGGGCTGTCCAGAAAAAAATCCAGCCATAAATGCCTCTATTTTTCCTATTACCTGGCTGGATGCTTTCCAGACAGCCCTCACATCCATTCAGGTTAGTCTACTTTTTAATCTATACCAATGTTGTCAATATTTACCTAATGATCCCCCGACACTTTAATTCTAGAAATGTACAAAAAGCATGGGATTGAGGGCCAACAGACATGGTCCAGTATGTCCTACTACTAGCTCTGTCTCTAATTTATAAATAGACTGACCAGACCTACCATCTTAAATGGGACAGAAAACAACAGTACTGTCCCATTTCAAACAGTATGTATGGTCAGCCTGCTGACATCTTGTATTTAGCCCAGTGAGACTAGGCTGATCATAAGTACCGTTTCAAATGGGACAGTACTGCTATTTTCTGTCCCGTTTAAACTATATGAACTCAGTGATTAAGTCTTACTCTAAGACTCAGGATCCCAAACTAGAAAAGTAAAGAATTTTAAAGATCAAGAGTTCTGAACTTGGGATCATAAGCCTGGTAGACCAGGGCCTATAGATAAGTTTTAGCGGAATTACAAAGCCCTAAAAATTCCACAAAAGTTTTGTCTACGTTTCTACCTGCGCTTTTCTGGAGCAAGGTTCTGTATCTCGCAGCATATTCTCAAAAGAGTCAAGACTCACCTAGCTCCCTATGGTTGAGAACCATTTTAATCAAGATAATTTTAGGGAGTTCCCTGGCAGTGTAGTGGCTAGGCTTCAGCACCCTCAACACCGTGGCCGGGGTTCGATTCCCAGCCAGGGAAATACCCCTCCAAAAAAGATAACTTTTATTTACAAACAACTGATACCCAAAAGCAGGCATGTCCAACCTGCAGCCCAGTATGGCTTTGAATGCAGCTCCCCAAAAATTCTTAAAACATGATGAGATTTTCCCCCCACCCAACCTTTTTTTTTTTTCTTTTTTGGTATGTGGGTAGTTCCCTGGCTGGGAATCGAACCCAGGCCGCATCGTTGACAGCACCAGCGCCGAAGCCTTAAGCCACTACACCACCAGGGAGCTCCATCTTTTTCTTTTCTTTAGCTCATCAGCTATCATTAGTGTTAGTGTATTTTAAGTGTGGCCCAAGACAATTCTTCTTCCAATGTGGCACCACTGCCCAAAAGTATGGTGTATGGCTCTGGCCAGACTTTTAAATCCAGATTCTGTATTCTTTAAACTCTATGTTCACAAAAATATAAGGTTTCATGGTTTGTTAGAGTAATGTGTTTTAATAAGATAAACTTTCCCATCCAGGAAACCACAAAAATAAATAAATAAATAAATAAGACAATCTTTCTACAACCCCTCAACTTCTTAGAAAATTGCATATTATGAAAATAATGTACAAGGCTTTGGGGTGATAGCGATTTATGTTCTATTCTCCAGATACATTAACATCTAAGGTACGTTTTAGCCTTAGATACTTTCAGTTGTCAGTTATTAGGGAAGATCCAAGGGGTCATTCTAGGCCTACCATAAATCTCTTCCCTAGACAGACAATGACAGTAGCGAGGGATAAAAAGATTAGCAACATGTTAATGTTGGCTTTACATTCTCGGTCATGTATTTCAAGAGAGATTTGAATTTCCTCCTGGAGATTCCCATTTTGATCAGTCCAGAGAGCGCCCTAAGCCGAACCGGGAAACTGGGGCTAAGGTTCCGCGTGTCTCCAAACGGCGCCAGGCACCAGGGGACGGGAGAGCGGAGACTGCAGACAAGCGTCGTCGGGGATAAAAGTTGGAGGTGAAGAGGGAGGAGGAAGAGCAGGTAGCTGTCAGCGAGTAACTTAGGGAAGCCCGCAGGGATTGCAAGCGCGGCCTCCCGGGGCTTACGGGGTTTCGCTGCAGTTCAGCCCTTTCTCTTCTGTCAGCTAGAATCCTCCAGCCCCTTCCAGACTGCGCAAGGACCCCCGCCATTCCCACAAGTCCCAAGAGACTCTTCTCACAGAGAAGCTGCGTCCGGGGGCAGGGGTACGGGGCAGTCGCTCAGAGTCCCCCGCCCCCCGCGCGCCCCCCGCGCGCCCCCCGGGCCAAAGTTGCCCCCAGCCCCGGGGAAGCGGCCTCGGCCTCCGCCCCCCGGCCCGCCCCTGCCCGGCCCCTCCCCGCCCTAGCTGGCCTTACCTTGAGCGCCAGGTGGTGGACGCGGCCCAGGCCGGGTTCGGCCACCAGCTGCAGCAGCCCCAGCAGCGGAAGCAGCCGGAGACCCGCCACCAGCCGAGGACCGCAGGAGTCTGAGGGGCCAACGGGCGCCGAGGCGGCCATGTTTGTTCCAGCATCACCAGCTGCTTCCTCTCCCGCTCACTTCCGGGGTTAAAGGGCGGCGGCCGCCGGAAGGGCCTGGAGGCGGGGGGAGGGGCCCTGGCGGGTAACGGAGCCGAGTCTGTGTGGCCTGGAAAGTCTCCGACCCCCGGAGGCGAGCGCCGACGGGGCCTTCAGTTGGCCTCTTCTGTGCCAACGTTCAGTTTAGCCAGAAGAGGGGGAACGCCACCCCCCTCTCCAGTGGGGACCCTGTGGCGGTTGTCTTGGAAACAGTGATTCGGCAGGAACAGTCCGAGCCACACCCACAGCCCGTCGTGCTCAGAAAGCGACCTTGGGCCTGCGGGACCCCCACTGCAAGGGGACCTCGGCTCTCCGAGGGTGGGGATGCCTTACACTGGCCACAGCCCCGTGCCTGGCCGTTGTTGGGACTGATTGCCAAAGCGGCGTTGACTCGGTGGAAAATACCAACTTCCTGGCTTGTCATAGGTGCCTTGATTTTTTTTTTTTTTTTTTTTTGGCACTTAACACTTAAATTTCAAACGAGAGGTTGCAGTAATACGATTTAGTAACCCCTCATCAGGTACTTGATTAGCCTTTTTGTGTGTATTACTGCATTTAATCCTTGGAACAATCTAATGAAGTAGGATGTAGGTATTACCATTATCCCCACTTTACAAGCGAGCAAACTGAGGCTCTGAGAAATTAGGTCATTTGTCCCAGCTTGAGCTGGGAATCACTTGGCAACTTTTAACTAGTGTGTTATATTGCCTGATCCTGTTTCATCCGACCACGGAAGTCAGAGTCTCAACGTTTTTCTCTTAATTTTGTATGAAAATTTTCTTTGCTTCTAATTTGTGGACTCTATGGGGAGATTTCTTTTTTGGGGGGTAGGGGGGTAGTTCTGTGTTTGGGAATACGACCCCAGGCTGTGGCGTTGACAGGCGGAAGCCTAGGCTCTACACCACCAGGGAACTCCCTATGGGGAGATTTTTAATGGAAGGATGCAGTAATTGGTTACCTTCCTTCACCATTTCTTACCAAGCAGTGACAGAAAAACATACTTATTGAAATTGCCAGTAGAGTAGCCAGATTTATTTAGTTTTTAGATTCTTTTTTAGCTTGCTACACAAGTCAGACATGCTCTTTGTGTAAAATCATTTAAGCGAAAGAGAAAATAAAAGCCAGGAACCCCAATACTGAATGACTTACCAGCATACTAGTGTGTTTTATGACAGAATCAGATTTTGGGAGGGGGGTACTTCCCTGGCTGGGAATTGAACCCAGGCCACAGTGTTGAGAGCACTGAAGCCTAGCCACTATACCACCAGGGAACTCCCCAGAATCAGATTCTTAAAGTTTTTAACTGAAACTAGGAACAGAAAGTAACATGATACATTTAAATGGAGCTAAAGTGCTGCACTCAGATAAAAAAAAAATTAATTGGGAAAATAGAGAATAGAGGAGAGAGGAGTCTGGAGGGTGGGGAAAGAGAGAGAGTCCTAGAGCTTTTAACTGTGAGCAATCTTAGTAAAAGTCATGAATCTGTGAATTCTTCCCTTGAATAAAAAACTAGTAATGTACAAGTTCTGTCACACTCTCTGCCAAGGACAAAAGTAGGGCACTAAGATGGTGCCAGGAAGATAGGCAATGTTTGCTAGGTGATGAAGATTATCCCTTCCTTCCCAAGCCTCTGATCTTTGGCCATCTATTACTAATCTGTAATCTTACGTCTTTGAACAAAATTTTCATCTGATCTTACCCAATTTTACAGATGAAGAAATTCTTACCACTTTGTGAATCCACACAGCAAGATAATAATAGTTAAATTTATTTACTGAGGGATTAAATTTGCCAAGTATTGTGCTAAGTACTTTCTATATACATTGTCTCATTTAACATCACCAAAACCTTATTAGGTAGTTATCTTTATTCCCTTTTAAAGATGAGGCTTGGTTAGATTAATTCATTCAAGGGTGGGCTGCTCATTTATGCATGACTGGGAACTCGCATTCTGGACCCCTCCCACAAAGCCCACCAAGGAATCTCTGTCCTGCATTTTTGTAACAAGATTATTTGCACAGTAGGCTGACAGCATCCTTAGATAACTAACAGATCCATCTACCTTGTTTAATATGTGAAAACAAATCCAAGGAACTTAAATGACTTGCTCAAGATGACACAACTGGGAGTTTTCTCCAGACATCTTAGGAACCAGGCCTGGAACCTCTACAATTGGATCTGTGCTTCTTGCACTATACCATGCATAGCTTGCTCTTTCTTTCTTTCTTTCTTTCTTTCTTTCTTTCTCTTTCTTCCTTTTTTTAATAGAGATGAAACAAAGAGATAGTTTATTGAAGAGAAAGTATACTCGAAAACGGTAGGAGCAGGCTTGAGCAGGAAAATGGCTCAAGAGCCCATGCGCAGCTGTCTAATGCTTATAATTTTAATTTTTCAAAAATTAAAAGCCCTGAATCTGAGTAACTAATGCGTTATCAAATGAAATGCTAGAGAAGTTTTTAGGAAACATTTTAAAAAGCAGCAGAATATTATGTGACAGAACATAATGGGAATATAAAATAAGTGATTCAGGTATCTAGAGGAAACACAGACAGTTAACTCTCACTTCAGTATGAAACTACTTGTTAAAGGGAAAGGTGCTTTTTAAGTGTAGTTTCATTTTTAAAGGCAGTTTGCAATGCTTTCCGGTACCATTTTTGAGAATCTCTCATTTTCAATTTAAATATAATGGGCTTCTAAAAACGAAATGATCAGGAATAGCCTTAATTTTATTTAATAATATAATAGTGATCAAACACTTAAATAGTTTCTAAAATAGAAGACTTCTGCCTTTAGTTTCTGGAAACTAATTGTACAAGGGCTTAAGGCTGGGTTCTTATTCGTCGCTTCTTTTCACTTGGGAATTATTATGTGACCTTCACAGTGTCACATACCAATGGTATCTGTCCAGAGGTCTAGGAGGAGTGTGTTCCCTCAGGTATTTGCAAACTGTATCATGTCAGTCATTAGTTTGGAATTTAGAGAAATAAGAAAGGGAAGAATAATTACAGACAAGTATTTTGTAGACAGTTATTTTTCAAATTCGGTGAAATCTGCTATGTTGGCAATTGTATTTAGGCATGTGATTTTAGAGTTTCAAGAAAAGATTATTTGCATACTCAAGATACTGTAACTGGAAACAGACATGTGGAGTAACAGAACAAGTTATGCCTGCTTCTCCCTGGCAACATGTTCAAAGGGGCATTAACTGTGAGGTATTGACTGAAAAGGCCTGGAGGGGCTGAAAAAACTGATCTCCTAAACCTGGCTTTTAGCTTCATTCTCTCAGGTGCATTTATTTTTTTCTCTTTCCTCTAACTTTGCAGGATCCATGAAAGGTTGCCACCAGTAGCAGAACGTATAGTTTCAACCTAGTAGGATTAATAATATTTGTCATCAGTTTAGAAATTTCCAGATAACTTTTTTTGTTTTGTTTTGTTTTGTTTTGTTTTGTTCCCTGAGCGGTCATTGAGCCCAGGCCACGGTGGTGAGAGCCCCCCCGCAATCCCCCAAGCCTAGCCACTACACCACCAGGGAACCCCCCCTCCAGGAATCTTTTAAGTAATTAATGGGTTACTCTTCTCCAGTTGTAATAAGGTATGATTGCCAGTTGCTTTTCTTATCAAAAGAGTTGAAATTTCAGACCAAAAACCTCTATGAAGACAGTATAAGAACTAGACTGCTTTGGGGCCTGGTAATACATTGAGAAGCCAAATGTCACTTTCATTCTTGGGGCACAGGGAAGCCCATGATGTCTTCTTACAAAGAGCAATCTTCTTGGAAAAGCTAGGCCCTGACACATCTTGAATCTTGGGAGTTGGAGAACAAAACTTCACATTCACTTCTCCTATTCTTGGTGGCACAATGTGTAACTTGCTTAGCCACATGACAGCTGGTTTTTCCTGATTTTTGTACATATCTGTATAGACCTTTAGGGGAATTCCATTATCAGGGGCAAAAATTAGTTGCAGTTTTAAGATTCTATTCATAGAGTTCCTACTTTTATCCCATTCCAACTTTTTCCACCTGACTGCTTTCTTGGTCCTTAGTAAGCAGTTTGAATGCTGAACAAATGGGGAATTTAAGCTGAAACTGATGGGAGCTATTTTAAAGAAAAAAAAAATCCTGAGAATTTCATTAAGAATAGTACTTCACCAATAGACAGCTTATCAATTGCAGCTCAGGGAAGCTGTCTTGCTGCATCAGAAGTGCTTAAAGGATTGCTTTCCTTGATAAAATAAGTAAAAATCCTCCAGAAAGCAAGAGGAAAGGAAAGAAAACCAAGATGTATGCCTTATATGCTAAGCATTTTATATGTTTTCTTTCTTTTCAACTTTGCAGCAACCTTTGAAGTAAGTGGCATTATGTCCATTTTATAGAGAGGGAAACAGGCGTGCAGAAGAAAAATAATTCAACCAAACCTCAACAGCTCTCTGTGCAGAGCTATCCAAATCTGGCTAACCCCAAAACCTGTGCTCCCCGCTAGTCCCTCATTTCAGCCTCATAACAATCTGTGAGGTTCCTGTTTAACAAATGGGGAGACTGAGGCTCAGAGAGTTTAAGTAACTTGCCAAAGGCCACACACCTAACAAGTAGTGAACCACTAGGCTACTAATTTAACAATTACAAAACCTACCTCCTTTACAACAGATAAGTAAAGATAGACATCTATACATCTAAGCCCCAAGTTAGATGTTTATTAATTGCAAGCATCATTAGAATTGTCCAAAAGCCCTAATAAAATTGTTTTCCTTTAACTATACAGCAACCTATACAGGGTCTCTGTATATCTAGATACCTTATTTCAGTGCTATTAATAATGTCCATGTGAGGAGATTATTCAGTCCAAGTTTATGTAGTCACCCACCAAGATCATAACTTTGTAAATCAGTGTTCTCTGGATGTTACTGAAGTGAAACATGTACATAACCCAGGCTGACCCCTATGTGATTCCAGCATTTACATAGACGGTATTTAGAATACCTCTTGGGAACATTGATTCCTAAGTAGGTCAGGGCACAGTAATTTGTTAGTAGTGAGAATTCCTTATCTTGGAATCACTTCCTCTTATTACTAGGGAAACTGAATGGATTCTAAATGTATTCACCTTATCTTTTTCTCTGCTGGCTTATTTCTCTTTATCCCAAACCCTGTTTCCATTGCTTTGAGATCAATGGTGTCATTTTCCTTTAGTTTTTAAAGATTCTGTCACTTTCTTTTTGTCTTTTTTTTCTTTTGATTCTGACACTTTCAAATCTTTTCCAGTTACCACTCAAACTTAATGAAGTTGAAGATATTTGCACTGTGCTATAATTAACCCAGTTCCATGTAGTGCTGCTGCTGTGGCTTTTGATGTGTTCCTATAACTATTTCCGGTTTACTCATCTTAAAAGGTTTCGTCTTAATGCGGTTTCTTTTTCTTCTGGTGTCCCTTCCTCTTTCCCCCTCCTTCTTTCTCTAGATCAGCAGGTTCTTTTTCCTCCTGATTAGCATATTTTCACAAGTGGTCACTGTTTTTGAGAAGTCTCCAAGAACTCAGTAGAGATTAGATCACTGTATTTGAAAAAATGTTTAAGCCTTGGCAGGAAGGGAAATGGAGGTGATTACCAGGGCAGGGTCCTGTTAGATAACCTGCTTTTCACTTGCCTTTTCCAGAAAGCAAACCAAACTGTGCAGCATTGTTTGAAATGCTAACCCCTCCAGCCTCACCCTGGCTGTTAATCTGCCTTGGGAGGTAGGTGGCTGGCCGTTCGTTCTGATTGTTCTGTATCTCACAGTCTCTGGGGTGAAGTGTCCCCAGCCCTGGTAACTGTGAGTGCAAAATATTTAAACACACGCTAAAAGCGAGGGGGGTGGGGGGAAACTGAAAAAAGACAGACCCAAACAGTTTTGACAGGTTAAGTTTAATGTAACTGTCCCACGAAGGGAGTAGACCTGGAGGCTTATCTGCAAGGGTTTTTCAGCGCCACCCTTTCGTTGGGGAGAATGGTAACTGGTTGAGGCTGGGGGGTGGGGGTAGTAGGTGTGGGAGCAATGCATCATTGTGAAACATTTCTACAATGGGGCCCATATTAGGAGTCCACAGTTACTCAGAGAAGTCTGTCGCATTGACTGAGGAGAAAGGGCCTAGTGATTCAGAGCAACGTTGGAACTCCAACAATTCTCCGTGTCGGGAATATTTGTGTAGACCTTTGGAACGCAAAGAGAGGGAGTCAGTATCTACTTAAAAATGAGCTCTCAGTTTACTAAGTACAGGCCAGGTAACAGGTGCTCATCTCCTGATCCTCGCTAGCACACGGGGAGATACATCCTTGTTACCTCCGTTTGGCAGGCGGGGGCTCTGAGCTAGAGAGGTGGAGTCGTTGTCCACTAAGCTAGTATGTGCAGGAGGCTGGGTTTGGAACCAAACAGGATGTCTATGGATCCAGTGCCTTTATTTTTACCCACAAGGAGGCAACGTGATCTCCAGTCTCAGAGTTTCTTGGCTGAACAAGTTGGAAACCACTGGTTTCACAGATTAGAAATCACTAGTTGTGCGCCCCCGGGTTCTCTCCTCCACACTTAAGGCTGCTTGGTTGCTCTTGGCCTCTACGTCCCTATCGGTACGGTGCACAGGCCCCACTCCCACCGCGCAAGGCTGCAGGACTCCTGGGCCTCCGCGGTTCCCCGGGTGGTGCAAAAAGCGCATCCCAAGCGAACTGTGGTCGGCAGGAATGGCTGCCAGAGAGTACTGTCCTTAAGCCTAAAGCGGCGCACGGTGCAGAGGAGCAACCTAAGGCCTCGCAGAGCACCCGTAATAACAGGGGCCGGCTCTGTTCAAAGGCGAGTGGTTGTCCTAAGAGCAGAGAGTAGGATTACTAATAAGTAATTAAAAAATCGGCAGGGGCGACTCCAGCCGCCGCCTTCGGCGTCCTTCCGGCCCCTAGGGCGACGCGAGCCTGGCTGAGAGCGCCTGGGGGGTGGGAAGGTGGGCCGGGGGCGGGGCGCGCGTGCGCGAGCTGTCAGGCAGGCCCCGCCCCCGGCGTGCGGCCCCGCCCCCGCCCCCGCCCCGCCCTCCCCGCCCCTGCCCCTCCCATCGCTCTCCTGGTGTGGGGCGGGCGGGCGCTGCGGCTGCCGCGGCTGCTGCTTCCTCGGGCCATTTTGCTGAGGAGAGACCCGGAGGAGGAGCCGCTGAGGAGACCCAAGGCGAGGATCGGCGACCCGGAGGAGACGGCGTCGTGCGGGCCTGGACTTTCGTCGATCGCGGGGATCTCGCGGGGCGAAGGGATCGCTAGGGAGGGGGACCGGAGAGCCGCGCCTGCCGCGCGGCGCGCCCCTTCCCGCCCCCTGCACCATGAGCTGGGGCACCGAGCTCTGGGTGAGTGAGGGGCTGGGCCCGCGGGCTGCGGGGGAAGGTGTCTGGCGCGCCTGGGCAGGGGGCGCGGGCCGGGCTGCCGGGGCGGAGGCAATGACGCGCGGGTCGGGGTCCCTGCGGCCTGACCGAGGCGCGGGTCCGGGGCTCCTCGAGGGCCTTGGCCCGAGCAGGATGTGCGAGCCAGATTCGCTCTTCCGAGGCGAGGGGAGCTGCTGTGGCTTCCCCCGCGGCGGCCTGAGCCGGGAGCAGGGGGCGCGGGGCTGAGTCCCCGCTGCAGCCTGCGCAGGGGGCGCGGGGCTGAGTGCTCCCGGCGGCCTAGGCAGGGCGCGGGGATCCGGGACCCCCTGCGGCCTGTGTACCCCCGTTTGCCTGAGCAGGGGACGCAGGTCTGGGTGCCCTCGGCGGCCTGAGCAGGGGGCGGGGATCCGGATACCCTCGGCGGCCTGAGTAGGGGTCTTGGGTCTGGGTCCCCCGGCGGCCAGAGCAGGGGGCGCGTGTTTGGGTCCCCCCGGCGGCCAGAGGCCAGCGGTGTGCGCTGGGCAGAGCCGTAATCCCCGGGGGAGAGTAAGCCGTGCGCCGCGGACCGGCTCGCTGGGGGCGTGGAGGCCCTCCTGTTTTGGAGGCTGCGTTATTTACTGGGGCGCCCATTCCCGAGTTCTTAGGGCTGTTTTCTCTGCGTGGAGGTGCGGGGCGATCGCGCGCCGCTCCCCGGAGCGGGACGGCCTCGACGGGGCTGGGTATCAGGTCTTGGGTTGGGGGACGCAGGGGCGAGAAGTGGGGTCCACCCTCCAGAGGCGAGGACTTTTGCCCTGTGGCGATCGGGGGCACACCTGTAATTCTTGAGGGGAAGCTTGGATCCAGAAGTTGGTGTGAGCACTGCGGCGTGTGGCCCGGAGGGGAGAGCAGTCGGAGTCGGGGGGAGATCCTGTGTTCACCGCCTTCGGGAAGGGGCATTTGCAGGGTAATACTGTGTCATTCCCTAATGCCCAGAGGAAGCAGTTGAAAATGGGGAAGGTTGGCGGTTAGGGGGCGCTCTACCGGGATCCTCAACCTGAGGGTGCGCGGGGTAACCCAGTGAGCGGACTGGTGCCTGGAAGCCCTCCGTCGCAAGGCGAGGGCGAGCAGGGGCTACCGAGGCAGTGCCCAGGCCAGCCCCGGGAGGCTGTGGGCTGTGGCATGGAGCCCGGCTCCCTGCCTGCCCCGGCTTCCTGGGGAAATCACTGGGCAGGGGATGGGCAGTGCAGTGTCCACAGGGACGAGTGGCTGAAATCCCAATTATTGCACTGAAATGTCCTCAAGAAGAGACATTTCCCATGTTGAACTCGAAAGGGCCTCCTTTCGGCATTCCATTCGTGAAGGGTGTGGAGGGTGGCGATTGCTGAGCTGAGGCCAAATCTCACGTCAAAATAAAACGAGGTTGGAGCAGCTCTACAAACAGAGCTCATTCTCCCTTAATTATTATGATTGTTTTTGGCTTTTATTGTTTTTACATAACCATTTCTTGGGCACTGAAGCAGCTACTGTTATTAGTACCAAAATCCTGAAGGCAATAGCTTCCTTAAATTAAAATAATTCATCTTCTAAACTTCCTGTGTAAAGGAACCCAAGATTTTGGCTGATGTTTACAAATATTCCTTTTTAAAATAAAATAACAGATGGTTTTAAATATTTGCACACACCTACTTAGGCAGAAGCTACCATTTTCAATATTTCCTCTTCTGTTCCACTCTCCGTGGCTCTTTTTAGCTTATCTGGGGTCAGGGGACAAGTCAGAAGTAATTTTTATCAAAAGAATAGAGATTTTGGCACGATTTTTCTTTTCACTTGTTCAAACAAGGGGAAGGTGGAGAACTACGACATCTTTCTGAGTGAAACGGGCTGTGGTTAAGGACACGGAACACTCTGGTGGGCATTTCCCAGTGACACTGGTGTTACAGAAGGTGGTCCCAAAGGCGGGGAGGTGGCAGTGAGAACAGAAATGATAAGCCCTGCCTTGCTCTCTGCACTTCTTTTTGGGGGTGGTGGAGTGAGAGGGAAGACAAAGATAAGAAGTTGCTGAAAATAAATGGGAACTGGAATACACACGGAGGGGACGAAGCTTCGGATTTAAAAGAACTTGGTGTGGTAGTGACTGGGCATGTGGACGAAACGGGTGTCATGAGTGGGTCACTGTTGGCGCTGGGTGGTGGTGGGTATGGGAGGGCTCACGACACTGCTTTCTATTGTACATTTTCTCCAACGAACATCACTGGGAAAGGTTTCTAAGGGAGAAGGTGTGTGCCCTACCTGAAGTTTGTTTCACTCGGTGAGTTTCTGAGGGAGAATGAGTCAGGTGGCAGTTGTGTACGTGCAAGTGTGTGTCAGCGAAGGGTTTTTTTTAAAAAAAGCACCAGAGTACCAGCCTTTGCCCTTCAGTGGCTTATACTTGAATGGAGGGAAAGGAGTGAACCCATTCTTTTTTTTTTTTTTTTTTTTTTTTTGCTTTTTGGTATGTGGGTAGCTCCCTGACGGGGAATCGAACCCAGGCCGCAGCGCTGACAGCGCCAATGCCAAAGCCTTAAGCCACTACACCATCAGGGAACTCCCTGAACCCATTCTTTACACTAATAAGAGACGTACAAAATCTGAGTTTTAAGGTAAAATATCAACAAGTCTGAGGGCAACAAAATGTCTATTTTCAGTTGCCTTTATTTTATTAGTATTTGAAAATTTATTTTAAAAATTGGAATAATGAAGGGTTCTGAAAAATAAACTCTGGTTCTCCAGCGGTGAGAGAGTCGGCGATGGATGTGCGGTGCGCTGGGCAGCACAGGGCCGTGATTGAGGGTTTTCCCTGAATGGTGGCTTTGGGATCTTGCGCATGTGTAATGAGATAATGATGGGGTGCTCAGGCCTAACTTGGCAGAATTCTGCTTCTAGATGGAGAGAGATGGAGCTATGGTTTGGAGGCCCTGAGTTATTTGTGACAGGTGGTTGCAGCTTTCACAGACCTTCGCGCACACTGTCGATGTGCACACTTTAGGACTTCAGTCCAAGTCCGTATGGGCTTTTCAAAACGACAGGTTTCTAACGTGCACTTCACATCACAGGCTTCCGCCCAAGCCACATCCTGCTTTGTAGAGAGAGTAAAACCTTTCACCTCTTTTTTAAACAACTGCATAGGCATAAACTTTCGTGTTCTAGGAAATTTTTAGAAATCATGCAATGTCAGGAAGTTATACAACTATAAAAATAAACTCAAAATGCATAATTTGTAATAACATTATTAGATTAATTTGTATTTAAATTGGGGCTTCCTATTTTGTATCAGAAGGTCATAGCAAAGGGTAAATGGATGTTTTAAAGTGATTGGGTTATAAAATTGTTTCAGCTCTTCATAATAGTGCCTTTTACATTGTTCAAATTTTCATTGAACATCCACTATGTGCAAGACACCGATCTAAATCTGAGTCACATCCTATACATTGAAGGAGATCTATTTATTTTAGTTAAGACGTAACATAGGTCTTAACTCAAGCCTGCAACATCAGAGTCAAGAGAGAGGTTTATGGTTGTTTGTGAGATGAACCAAGTGAATTTACTCAAGACTTCGTTACAAAGGTGACGAGAGTAGGGTAAACAGATTGCACTGACTGGTTGAAATTGTGACTGGCCATTGCAGAATGGCAAAGCAAGAGTTTCTTGCATTTGAATGTTTTTTCTTACCTACTTATTAGAAAGAAATGACAAGTTACTGACGTGTCAGTTTAACTTTTATTACCTTGCTCATTAATGGGAAATGTGACTAAATCCATTGGAAATTTTAGCTTTCCTCATAATTATTCTATAATACAATTGCAGCTAACAAGTTGCTCAGTGACAGAATCTACTTTTGTCTCCTGGCGTCCTGCCATCTTTATTTCTTTACTTTGGTGCTAATAAGAAATGGAGGTGCCTAAAATACCAAAAGCAGGAAAGCAAACAGAGAGACCTGAATAACAAATATTGGTTAACATAGTAAGAAGCCACCTATGTTGACTGGACATAATTTTTTTAACCTGTGCTTTTAAGAGACTGCCAGGCATACAATGTGCATTCAACAACGTGTTGATTATGACAGTGAGAGAGTTATCTTCCAACTGTACCAGGAACAATGCCTGACTCATAGTAGCAGTTTGAGAAATGTTTACTGAATAAATGAATGAATCCTTTTATTTCCTTTTGTTTTAATATTTGCTTTTTAAAAGGAATGTGAGAGTAATTTTAACACCTTTCTGCTTTTTGGCAGTTGTAAACATTTTTTATAATTCTAGGCACCTTTTTCTCTAATAGACATTATTTTTCAGAGCAGTTTTAGTTTCACAGCAAAATTGAGCAAAAGGTAGAGATTTTCCAGAAATACACACAGTCTAGGCACCTTTTTCAAAATCTTTAATAAAGTAGGACTTGGAATGGGAGGGGGTCTGGAGGAATGGGTGAAAGAGGGGAAAGAGATTGAGCAGCACAAATTCATAGTGACAGGATGCATGGGGCATACAGTCATTATTACTCGTATTGAAATAACTATGTATGGTGTCAGATGGGTACCAGATTTATCAAGGTGATGGCTTTGTAAGTTCTATAAATGACTCATCACTATGTTGTAGACCTGAAACTAATACAGTATGTCAAATGTAATTGGGAAAAAAATTGTAAAAATTAAAAATTAAAAAGAAAATAAAGTAGGGCTTGGAGATTTATTTCTTCTTTGTTATTCATGCTGCTTATGCCTGATACGCATGTACGTGTTTATAGAACACTTTATAGTGTGTAAAAATGTTAAACTAGGCAACACTGATTCTAGTTTAATCTTGAAGTAATTGACTATGAATATAGTCCCAGGTTTTGGAGAATTACCTCTTCTTACTGCAGAATACTAAATGGAGTGCAGTCCTAACCACAGCTCATAGCTCTCCACTGGTCTTTATGCTTAACCCTTTGGAGATTTCTGTTTGGGATAAATATAGCAGGACCAACAAGAGAGACTTTACTCCTGGAACTACGGTGACTAGAGCAGAACTGCCTCAGTGGAGAGGCTAAATCAAGTTTACTTCTGTCATCCCTACCACCCCATTGAAACAGGCTTTGCACAGTCTTTTGTGGTTAGTAAATATTAAACAAAATCTGGGAGGTCTGGGGATTTTGTGGTAGATGTTTACACATCAGCTTCTTGCCTTCATTTTATCCATTAGCTCTAATCCTGAACATTTGTGTAAATTGCACTTTTGGTAGGTAAAACTGTATTTCAAGCACCATAAGGGAGTTTTGTAAGTGTCTGTGCTCACTGTGTGACCACAGTGTAGCTCTTGCTTTACATTCGTGTGATATGGAAAGTACTTCTTTTGAAGGGCTATTCAAGTATCACCCACTTCCTAACTAAAGCTAATACTGAGTCTCCTGCAAGTATTACTCATACTTGTTTCATCAACACCACCCACATTTAAAATAAGGCCTTACTTTGACGCTTAAAAATTGCAAGCTACCGAGAATACTTGCATGCTCCAGGAAATTAATCTAATTAGATTTTAGAATGTGGGAGTGAAATATTCTGGAACTAGTGTTTATAATGAAATAATTTGTTTTCTGTTTTGTACACTCATACTAGCTAGAGCCAGTGATGAGAGTCTAGTTAAAGTTTTCAAAACCATAAAGGACCAAGTATGTATATTAGAATGTTCATTGAGCGTCTCCTAGTTTTTAGTAATGATTGGTCATGGTCTTCCAATTGGGACCAACTTTTGTAAATTCTATGCTACATTTATGTAAAGCCTAACATCCTCATTTGTTTAATTCTAGAATAGATTCAAATCACCACCAACAACAAAAAAGGATGAAACTTCCACTTTCTTGTTGCAAAAGTTATAATACCTGTTAACATTTAAACTATAATACCACACTAGCTATACTGCGTGTCTGTATTATTTTTTATAATTTAGAACATATCATTCTACTAATTAGAATGAGGGTTTTGTTTTTTTTTAAAGTAAGTTAGTTCTTAGACTAATACCTGTGGTTTTAGTGTAGACAATTAAGCAACTACAGTTTCCTCTCTGCTTTGTACTTCTCTACTCTCTTTATGAGTTGTAAAAATAGAAATAACTTATAATTACATGAATTCTCTGGTTCTTGTAATATTTTCACATGCACCAGGCCCTGTCACCTTATACGCTGTTAAATAATTGTCATCAACATTGCCGATTATTGAGAGCTTACCATGTCCCAGGTGCTGTGGAAAGTTTTTCCATCCATCATCTCACTATTTTTCACAAGAATCTAGTGAGGTAAGGACCATTCCGTGCCAGCATCAGAGAAGAGGGTTCTTAGATGGAGTTAGGAGTGCTAAGGATTATTAGAAGCAACACCTGTGAATGGAAGAGGGAGAAAGTGAGATTAGGCTGAGGGGGCCAACAGGCCACCATGCATCCTGACAAAGTCTACCAGGCCAGCGAGGAGCTCCAACGCGAAGATTCCCCATTCCATTGAGCCTCCCATTGAGCAGAAATGCCTAGACCCTTGTACCACTCCCTTGCTCATGCATTGGCCAAGGACCATGTGACCTTGCCTACCATCTTCCTCAGTAATTGGTTGGGGGTTGCTACCAGAGGACCATGACCTTGGCTTAAAAGAGGAGGCAGACCCTAAGCGGAGCTCTCTGCTAACTAACGCCTTGCAGCTGTGCAGTGAGTCCTTTCTGGAAGGAGGATCTGAGTGGCACACCCATGCACTGCCCCTTTGATAAGAGAAGAAATTGAAGCTCAAAAGGGGAAAATTACTGGCCCAAGTTTACAGAGTAGAAAGTAGAGATTCAATCCCAGGTCTTTGGGACTCTAGAGCCTGCCTCCTTATTGATTTTTTTTTAAGTTAATACCTTCAAAAATATTATTGTTTCAATTTTTTATTATAGAAAATTTCCCAACACACTTAGAGAAAATACTACTATGAGCCCCAAGTACTCGTCTCCCAGCTCCCAGATCATCGACATCTTGGCCTTGGGTCGTCTCTTTGCCCTCACAGATTTTTACAGTGGATTTTTACAGTGTCTCTGCCTCACACTGTAAGGTCACTCTGCCTCCCCGGTTTCCTGAGGAATCATGCACAGAATCAAAGTTGTCCCCCATCCTTTTAAATGTGAAAAGAGAAGAGAACCAACCTGTGAGGTGCCTGATGCACCTTTAGGGGGGGACTTAGATGCATCCTTTCCTCACCTAACAAGGTCCCTGTGAGTTTAATCATTATCTCCATCTGAGAGATGAGTCTCCAAGAGGTGAAGTTACGTTCCGGACTCGTCCAAACAATGTGTGCCAGTGCTAGAATTTAAATAGTCTTTTTCCCCTGACACTAAACAAGTGTAGTTTAAAAATGGCATCTTCTGTATTAGTGGGTCACGATCCCTTTTGTCCCCGTCGCTCCCATATTTCCCCTATCACGGATGCAGGATTTCGTTTCCAAAACGTTCATGTCCATCTCTCATGCCGGAAGCCGGAGAATCGATGACTCACAGTGTGGACGCAGCATCTGTTATGAATGAAGCTTAGAATCTAGCAGATGTTCCATCTGTATCTAGTGATCCCCCTCATTCTTGTAATCCAGAGGGTTTGTTGTTGTTGTTGTTGATTTTTTTTGGGGGGGGGGCGTTGGCTCCCTGAGCGGGGATCAAACCTGGGCTGCGGTGGAGAGCGCCGGGGCCTAGCCACTACACCAACAGGGACCCCCCAACAAAGTTTATTTTCTTTTTTCTTTGCTAATTTAAAGAAATTAATTTGTGAAGGTGTTGAGTAGTGGGAGTCGTATCACGTTTCTGATTCTGTGTCTAACAAAAGTATGCTTTGGTAGAAAGTGTTTTTAACTAAACCAAAAAGAAGACGGTCGGTACCGACCACGTTGGGCGGTGCTGCGGCCGTCACGTGCAGGGCTTTCCGAGTTCGGTTCTCAGGCACGTGAAGCTGCGCATTTCCACGGCAAAAGAAAGGCAGCCCTTCCCCCGCACTGCTGTTGGCCCGGCCACCACCGAGAGTGGGTTCCTGAGATGCATTAGAACACGGGCCGGCCGGTGGCGGAGACGGCCTGGCTGTTGCCACGTGAGCGAACCGGCCCGGAAGGGCCCAGCCCGCCGCACTGCTTGCCTAATCGGACATATCGGAGTGTGGGGCAAGTCCTCTCACCTCTGTTCCTCGTTTTGCCGACCTACAGAGTGGGGTGCCGGCGTCCGCTTCCTGTCCACCAGAAGGCCTAAAGATGCATGCTTGTCTGTAAAGTGCTTTGAGCTCGTCCGAGGAGGTGATGGGTCGATACAGACTCGCAGAGTCGTGGGGAGGATGAAAGGGGGAACACCCCATTCCTTGGGAGCAAATGGCAGGCGGCTCCCGCTGCAGGCGGGACTCTTGGGGAACGAGCAGTTTACTGTCCCAGCCTCTGGTTTCCACAGTGAAGCCTTTGTTCTGGGATTTAAAATCTGTTTACGTGTTAACAATAAAATAACCTAACAGTAGGAAGATGCCTGGAAAGCATTGCTTTGGATTTTAGGAGAGCTTTTATTTTATTTTTTTAACATCAAATGCATTGCAGAACACCAACCATACCAATTTTTAGCAGTGTCCTTAGGTTTACATAAGATATAATTTTAATGTTATCCCTTGGGGGGAAATGGTTCTCTTAGGCTGTTATTACCGCTTTTTAAAAAAGTTCTACTGGAGTCACATTATTCCCCCTCACCCCCAATCTAGATGTTTGCTGCTTGAGACATGGAATGAATTATTCTGTGTATCAGCTTAGTTGAGATTGCTTTCTTCTTAGCGAAGAAAGCTAAGAAGTTTAAAAATAGTTGCATTAGGACAGATATATATGGAGATGCTAGGCAATGTATGTTTGGGCAAAGAAATTTCGATCTCACAAGCGTGTGTGTGTATAGAAAGTGTATTTTTCACCATAACATTGAATTTTTATATTTAAATTTTACTTATCCTTAAAAATAGATGATCTGTTTGCATCGTTCAATTTTCAAAAGATACTCAGGTGTACATGAAAAGTGTCCCTGTCCTCCTAGGGTAGATTTAATCTTTAATTGTCATTACCATTTTTGGCAAGAGGATTGGTGATGTAGGTGGCAAATAATGATGATTTTTGTATACAAAAGAAGAAACCAAATGAAATTATAAAAATTATATCAGACAAAAGATACAGACATGATGAGTCTAATTGAGATGTCTGTATTTTGTCCACAGTATCTCTTTGTGGAGCACCTACTAAGTGCCAAGAGATGGTTCTTGTCCTCAACTAGCTTAGAGTCTGGTAGGGCTGCAGAAATGTGGACAAGAAATTACAGTGCTGCCTGACCAGGACGAAGGTAGGGTAACTACTGTATTTTGCTGTGTATAATGTGCCCCCCGTCTTTTGCCCAAATCTGTGAGAGAAAAATAAGGATGTGCATTATGCACGGGTAGTACTAATTCTGTAGCTATAGAAATGTTTTTAATTCATTTATTTATGCTTATGAGTTAAAAGTGTAACTAGAAATCTTATAATAACAATACCTATTGCAAAATAATACCCTGGAATACAATAATTTTTTTGTATATAAAAAAATTTATACATAAAATTTCTTATACCGGGTATCTGTTCTTGTGTTTTGTAATTACTCGTTACATAAAATTTCTTGTACCATAAATATGTTAAAAAATAAATGCTGAAATTCCTTTATTATATGAGAAAACACAAGTACCTAAATATAAACACATAAAAATGTAAATTAAAGAATTAAAACAAAAGGTATTTTTCCCTAAAAGTTTGGGCCAAAACACATGGGTGCGTCTCATCACGGGAGCACGTTATACACGGCGAAATATGGTACGTGGAAACGTGTCCTCAGTTGGGCTGAAGTGGCATCTATGTGGAGTCCTGAGGTGAGTCGGGGGTGGGGGGTCAGGTTTGGGGGGATCTGACAGAGCCTTCCAGGAGGAGCGAGTAGATGCCACGTCCAAAGGCCCATAAGTATAAGAGGACACAGAGCTCAAGAAGGAGCAGGACGCGTCAAGGGGAGCCTGAACAGGGAGCGTGGCCGAAAGCCCTGTGAGGACCATAGTCTCACCTCAAGGGCACCTGCTGCTGCAAGCTGGTGGCCCTGTGTCCTCACCGCAGGGTCAAGCCTGGTGGATTGGATTAACCTTGAGGGTTGGAGGGAGCGCCCTTCCCCCGCCCCAGCGTTTGTGTGTGGGTGGTGGCAGGTCCAAGTGCGTAGCGAGGGAGCCTTGGATGCCCGAAGGAGACCTAGCAGAGCGCATCGTGAGGACTGGGAGGTGTCGTTTTGGCTTGTGGGTTACATAGTATATCAGCTTCCGGTCCTTTCCGCCTTGCTCCCCACCCCCCAGGAGTTGGGCACAAAACCAAAACCCACAGTCACTTCTTTCTTGCCCTCTCTTTGCGTCTGCTCAGGTGGCCCAGCTTTGATAAGGTTCCCCAGGTCTACACCTCGGCTCCTGTAAGCTGGCCCATGGGGTATTTTCAGTATGCCTGGGGGTGACGCGCACTCAACAAATTCCCAAGGCTGATGAGCACGCCAGAAGGCGAATTTGAAATCTCTCACGAGAAGGATGTCCACCAGGAGACCAGCACGTCCTACTTGCCCATCTGCACATTTTTCTCCCTGTAGGCTAGTGTCTGTGGCAAGCTCAATTCTATGCAAAGTTCCTTGGAGAGCATAAAATGGATTCGGGTGACTGTAATGGCTTGTGACACCAAGCTGTGGAGGCCTAAGGCATCTACCTCTTCCAGAGGGTTGAGCTATATGAAGGGTAGATTAGAGTCCCTTTTATAGATGCTATCTAGAGAATTCCTTTGTTTTTTGTTTTTTTGTCTTTTTTGCGGGGTAGTTCCCTGGCTGGGAATTCCTTTTCTTTTAACCTCTTCTTTCTTCAGATGGACTGCAGGGTAACTAGTTAGGTTTAGATGTTGTGAAGTCTATCACTGTTCAGTCTTGCATTCCTGAGATTATGCAGTAGACGCTCCGTTAACCGGAACTCAAACAGCTGGCAAAATCGCAGGCGACCAGCGGAGAGGCTGCTTACGTGTCCGGCACCTGCCGGTGTCCGTGGCTGCCGGTTAACGGAGCGTCCACTGTATTCAGGTACCTGGATGCTGGGGCTTCATCCTCTCCCTTTTCAGCATTTCCCACACGGCAAGTCTGACTGTGATTTTAGGAGCTCTCATTTTAGGTGATTCTGATGTGGCTTAGGCAGCACTGTTTAACACTTTGGTCCCTTCTCATGCATTCGCTGTTTTTGCTCATTTATATTCTTTCTAACAAATTTAAAATCCAGCAATATTTTGGAGCTTCTTTCTTTCCCTGTCAGCCACTTACAAACGCCATCTACGGGACTCTATTCCTATGGCTAATTGTGATTTACTCAGGTACCCATTGTTAATTCATTCAGCGAATATTATTGACCACCTACTATATGCCAGGCATTGTTCTAGGCAAAGGCCAAATGACAGTGAACCAAGCAGGAAAATAATTGCTTCTATGCAATCTCTTTCTTTCTATAATATACTTGAGCATGATAAATGCTATGGAGAAAAACAAGGGTGTAAGAGACTGAAAACCGAAGGGTTAGGGTTGATGAGGAGAAAAAGAGATGTGCAGTGCTGGACATTTTGCAAGGTGCCGCTTCGGTATCTGCGTATCTGATGTCTAGTGGGGAGTCAAGTGTATGCACCTGGGACTCCGGGAGCAGGTCCGGGCTGCTTGGGCCTGCTTGGGTCTGCTTGCCCAATGGAAGTTTGGGTAATCAGAAAAACTAGAATGAAAATGGTAAAATTCTAAGCTCTTGGCATGGTAATACTCCTCCAAGCACACTTATTTAACTTTAGAACTTTGTCACTTAGTGAAACTGTCATAATATGCTGCCCTTTTGGACAGTAGCTGTGCTCCCTGTTTGCTGACCTGTTTACCTTACTGAGAGTCATTATGTGACACTTGCATAGGGTTGGGATGGGTGTAGACTGTTAAGGGCTGACTGGTTTTGTATGTTGTTCTGAGAGCATAATAAACAGATCTTGAAGGTCTGATATGCTGAGAATTAAAACTAATGTACCAATTCATAAGTGGAAAAAATAAAACTAAATGGGCCACTGATGGGCATTTGGTTTTTGCTAATCATCAGAAATTAATGTTGCACATGCATGATTTTAGTAGGTTCTTGCACACCATCTAATAGTTTCTATTCTGCTCCTTTGAAAGCTGCCTGTGTGCTTGTTCTGACATTTGGAGATGAGCAGAGAAAGTTCAGAATAATTTAACTCACGCCTCATTGACTGAGATCTCCGTTGTACCTGATACTGTTTAATTAATTTCCTCTTTATACTTCTCAGATATAGCTTGAAGTTGGTACGAATGCTAGATCAGCAAGCACATCAAATTTGGGGGGAACACTACGTCCTGTGTGTGACAGATTCTATTTTGCAAATGTGGCCTCAACAATTTCTTTCATTCCCCGTGCTCTTTTTATGTCACCGTGAGCCTTCTCCCATTGAGGAGTGGGAGAGGGCTTATGAGCCTTCCCCTCGAACCTAAGCAGATCTCTGGGACTGCTTTGACCCAGTGACGAAGGTACAAGAGACGCCATGTGATTTCCGAGCAGGATAGTAAATACGCCAGTCGCTCTGGCCTCGCTCTTTTGCGATGCTTACGCTTAGAACCCAGCGTTGGGAAGCCTAACCAGCCCCCATGGAGAGACCGAACAGAGACGCCACTTGCAGCGGTGCCAGCTGACAGCCCGATTCAGGTCTGGGCTAACAGTCATAAGCTGTGAGTGAAAGGCTTCCGATGATTCTAGTTCCTAGCAGATCTCACAGCCTTCAGGCCTTTCCGGTTGGGGCGCCAGACATGGAGGAGCAGAGACAAGTTGTCCCTGTCAAATTGCTGACCCATAATAAAATGATTCTTTCCCAGTAAACTTTGGGGGTGATTGGTTATACCATAATAACTTAGAAGTTATAGGAGATAGTAATAATACCAACCCTTGTTCAGTTGTTAAAGAATATGGCTACCATGATAGAGTAAGTTCACTTTCTTGTCGAGGAAATCTCTTAGAATATGAAATTGAAATGTTGAGGAACATTCAGGAAGTTTTTACACGTATTTTCTCTTAAGATGATGGAATAGGACACTGAGGAGCTCTGATGGGAAGACTTTTTTCTTTTTTTGTATGTGGGTAGCTCCCTGGCTGGGAATCGAACCCAGGCCGCAGCACTGACAGCGCCAGCGCTGAAGCCTTAAGCCACTACACCACCAGAGAACTCCCCGGGAAGACTTATTATAGGAAAATAGAAACCCCTTAAACTAAGTTTGTTCTCAGGTTCTCGTCCCAAGATTGTTGACTGTGGTGATTCTGTGTCATTCCTGAGAAAACCTAATGAGTTTGTACATTATCGTCACAGCCATCAGCCCGCACAAGAGGACATTTCATTGCAATTCCCTTTTGGAAGAAATGGTTTGGCCATTTTTTCTCCCTAAAATTCATCTCCTCTTCTTTGAACTGTAAGCCATGCTGATCCACTTCAGAAGTGTTGTTTGAGACATACCAAATACGATGCAACTTTACCTATAGCTTTATTACCAGTTGTGAAATACAGTCCGCATCCTAGAGCCACTGGATCCGCCAGACCGGCGCTGAGCGTGTGCACTGAGCCGTCTGGGCCACCCACTCCCTGCACCTTCACTCTCTGCGGGAAGCCCTGGGTAGGCTCCAGGGGCTGCTTATTCGAAATTCTTTAATTTATTCGTATCGTATTTCTACAGTTTAGCCATATTGTTCAAACTTCTGGAGCCAGACTGCTTGGTTCATAGCCTCATGCTAACTAACTGGCTGAATGATGTTCGGCACGCCTTCTAACCTCAGTTCCTTCACCTGTGAAATGGGGATGATATAGTGCCACCGTATGGGATTATTGAGACTCTTAAAGGAGTTAAATGGATACGTAGAGTGTCTGACACTATAAGCCATGTGAGCATTGGGCATCTTAATGCACCCTCACATGTTGTGATGGTGTTTTGTTCACGTCTAGAATTCCATCTTGAGAAGGAACCGAATGAGCTCTTACTTGTTTGGGGTGTCGTAGAAGTGATTGAAGATTTGGGTGTAAGCTAGACTGCGTGACCTCAACTCCCTTCCATTCAAGCGTGCTAGGGTAATCTGAGTTCCAGGATCGACTGACACCGAAAGGGTTGTCCTAGGATTACTGATTCATAATGGATGGAGAAGACGTCAGCATCAGTTAGCGGGCAGCAGCCACCCGCAAGGCCGGAAGCCCGATTTGGAGCTTTCATGCATAGTTCCCACACTGTAGCTCACAGCACAGCTAATAACGTCAATAGTAGTTTGTAAAAGCTTCAACCATCCCAAGAGGGGTGCGTAAATGGAACCGGAGGGCACTAACCTGAAGCTGCCGGCCACTCTGTCACGGATTGAATGTCATGGGTGTGACTCCATAGGCAAAAACATCTGGGACTGTTTCGCTGAACAGAAACCTTTTGGCCGAGAAACCTGAAAGGCTTGTTTAATTCATTTTGTCACTTTAGTAGTTCAACAAGTAAGGTGGGTCAATCCTGTCCGTGCGAAACAACTTTTCAGCAGTCAGGTGCTTCATTTCTAGATAAAAATACTCAGCCCCTGAGTAGAAATGGAACATAGAATGATGACTTCTTCAGCATTTTCTGGTGTCTTTGGATGATGAAGTGCCATTAATTAATTGTCTGAGAAAGTGGATTAAACGAGAAGAAAACCCTGGAGAGAAGCTGGAGGAAGTTGGCTGGCATAGAGACTGGGTCTGATAACGCCAAGCAGATCCATAAATTGTCATTTGATTACGTAAAATGGATCGAAAGCTTTAAAAATCCATTGCGGAAATGGGCAAAGGATGGTCTCCATCAGTGGTGTTCCGTTAGGTGTCACCATGTGTGGTGGTCTGTAAAAAGATCTGTTTAGAAATAGTATTTGTAAGTAATAATAAGTAACTGATAAGCAATAACATTGGTTAGTGAAAATCAGTAACTCCATCCTTAGAGTGCTGGCTGTCCCATGATTGCAAACTTAGACCAAGCTGAAGATTAGACTGATCTTGATTTTTTCAGTGTGGCAGAGACCAGGGTAGCTCAAAGGAAGATTAAAAGATCAAACTGCCTTATCCACTGTCTATTTGCTTGAGAGTCTTTGAATTGTGAGCCGGTCCTAGGAATGAGGCCGTCTCATAATAAGCAAAAGTAAAGAAGGAAAAGGCGAAAAGAGAAAGGCTAGAGGAGTGGTTCCCAACCTTTTCCCATTGGTGGACGGACCCCTTGTAAACCTATTTCTATACATTGTACCCCTCATTTTTAAAACAGCTGTTTTTAATTACTGACACATCTGTTCAGTGCCCATCTTAATGTAAAATAGTGGAAATGAGATAATAAGTTAGGAAAGAAAGGTTATTGTTCCATAACTAATGTTTTGCATTTTTTAACTTTCCTTGTTTTTTCACCATTACTGATGATTTTTCGCGTACCTCTGAACGGCCCAGCCTATACCTCCAGGGGTATGCGTACCGCCGCTTGGGCACCCATAAACTAGAGGGAACGTGGGATTGGCTACTGCGCACAGAAGTTAGAAAGATGCCCCAGCCCTCAGATCTTGTAGGCAGCTCCAAGGTAGGTTGACCAGATAGACAGTTTGAAATGGGACAGAAAACAATGGTCCTGTCCCATTGCAAACAGGACGTCTCGTCAGCCTGCTGACACCTTGAATTTCACCCAGTGAGACTAGGCCGACCAGACGTACCATTTGAAACGGGACAGGGCTGTTGTTTTCTGTCCCGTTTAAACCAGTACGTCTGGTCAGCCTACCTCCAAGAGAACATGCAGGAACCTGGGTTACCCGATAGGGAGTGGGTGAGGCTTAGCCCTGAACACAAACCTAACAGGGACTTACCATCTCCCAGCAAAGGCTAAATTTAGATACCCCTTTATCTTGCTGGCCTACCCCCTATATCAGGGCTGGGCAGGACATTGCTCGTGGTCTACCAGTGGACCACCAAGGAATTTTGGGGTGACTGCCTGAATATGAGTAATAAAGTGAAGGGTGGACTGTGACACTTGGAGAAGTAGCCCATCCCCTGAAAACGTCTGCCCGGGCCTGCCCTCCATGCTGCCTCCTAGCCACGTTGGCTGTCTCATGCCCCATGCACACCGGCCTCTTTCTGCCTCAGGGACCGGTACAGGTATGCGCCAGCTTCTTCCTCCACCAGGAATGCTCTGGCCCCAGGTGGCTTCAGGGCCCTTCCCCGCTTCCCACAGCCCTCGGTGTCATAGCCTTGGCAAGTTGTGCAGTGCTGCCAACCTAAGCACACAGTGGCAAGTTTGTGAACTTAACTGTCAGATTTGGGAACGATGCCAGCTCTGATGGCCATTCCAGAAAGAGTTCCAAAATTGCTTTGAAGGGTGGACGAGGTGCTGGTGTTGGTGCACAGCTTCCCAAGGCGGGTACCTCGGAGGTGACCGTAGTGATATTCAGCAGTGAGGTGTGCAGCACATTTTCTAGGATGAGTTTGCGAAGTGACTTGTCCGACCTCATATAACTTAGTATGCAATAGTGACTCTGTTTCTAAAAATTGATTTATTCTTGGTAGGAAAAAGAGTGTGCTGCTATTTGACATTTTTATTCTCGAGGATGTTAAAATAAAGTGTGTTCTTCTGTACTTCTGGACCCAAAGCTTTGTGAGTACATAGTGGATTTGTACATCTCCTGGTTGCAATTATGTAAATTATGCCTGATTAGTATATCAAGCAGTATGCTTATAGTAAAAGTAAGAGTCCTTCAGTGTTATTTATTATCTGTCCACAAGAGCCCTACATGGCCTATTTATGGGTTCTGTATTTTAAAGTATTTCTGGGAGAACTACATGTTATCCATTTTTACTATGTCTGTTTTCCAGGTTAATAGATATTTATCAAACTTTCCCTGGGAAGTAAACTCCAGGCAAACAGGGTTTTTTGTTTTGCTCAGTGCTGTGTCACCAGCACCTAGAATGATACCTTGCACATAGTAGATGCTCAGTAAATAAGATAGTTGCCAAACTGGAAACGGTCTCGGATTTTGCCCTTTGACAACACACCAGCTCAGGCTCTTACCTAATTCACGTGACTTCCAGACATAGATTCAGAAAGTGAAGTGAGGGTCAGTTTCAAAGAAAGTGGTAGGAAAGAATTATTTGTATTTATGGTCAGGAAAGTGGGGAGTAAAAGGAGATTGGCTTTCCAAAGATGGTGTACCCATGGCCAGCAGGCACAAGATGCTGAATATCATTAGTCATTCTGGAAACACAAAACAAAACCACAATAAAATGCTACTTCACACCCACCAGGATGACTGTACTCAAAAAAGTGGAAGACGACAAGTGGAACCTTTGTATATTGCTGGTGGGAATGTAAAGTGGTTCAGCTGCTGTGGAAAACTGGCAAATCCTCCAAAACATGAAACATAGAATTGCCATATGTTTCAGCAGTTTCTCTTCAGTGTAAACCCAAGAGAATTGAAAATAGGTGTTCAGATAAATCTTCTCCAGGGATGTTTGTAGCAGCGCTATTCCCAATGGTCAAAAAGTGGAAACAACCCGTTTGTCCCTTGACGGATGAATGGATGGACAAAACGTGGTCCGTCCACACAGTGGAATATTATGTACCCATGAAAAGGAATGAAGCATTGACACACTCTACAATTTGGAGGAACCTCAAAAACATCAAGCCCAGTGAGGAGAAGCCAGACCCAGAAGGTCCCATATTGTGTGATTCCATTTATGTAAAATATCCAGAATAAGAAAATCCATAGAGCTGGAAACCAGTTGGTGTCTGCCAGGGTCTGGGGTGGGGACAGGCAAGCAGGGACAGGTTTTTTTTACTTTAGGGTGATGAAACTATTCTGGAACTAGATAGAAGCGGTGGTTGCCCAACATTGTGAATATACTAAATACCACTGAATATACTAAATGCCACAAAGTCAATTTGATGTTATGTGAATTTCACCTCAATTTAAAAGAAAAAAGTTAAATAGATTGGTACTGGGTATCTTAGTTCTTCTCTACAATGGCAAGGAGTCAATTGGGAGAAGCTCCGTGGTCTTTGGAAAGTTAAAAGCCACTGTAAATGCTGTATAAAACAATTGATCTTTAACCCTTCAGAAGGATTCTGTAAATTTCCTCCCAGTAATTAAAGGATTGCTGTGTGGTGCTTGATGTCTCCTTGATCGTCTAAAGACTCTTGTTGCAAAACAGGTTGTAAGGGTGCATTAGGTGCATTTAAAAATGCACCCATAACATTGAACCGAACACTGAGAAGCATTCTCTCTGCAGAACCAAATCAGTCGGATGCTAACTGCTAAAACTAGTATTTAGTGGCTGTCAGTCAAGTTGACTAGTGGTTTTCTCTGAGCATATGAGAGAGACAGACATGAGCTGAAGTAGGAGAGAATAGAGTTCACAGTGAGTGGTCAAGGTTGATTTTTTTTACACCTTTTACTGTAATTATAGTGTGTGGTTGAAAATAACTATTTGGTTCTTTTTTAAAGCCTCTATAGTTAGCTTGGCGATAAACACCATTCATTTTCCCTGTGTTGTGAGTCTCTTCTGCAAGTGCATATTGTGCGGAGCACTGAGCTGGGTGCATGGGGGGTGAATGTGACAAGACTTGACAGCTGTCCTTAAGTTTAATAGGGGTGAGATTTCTCGAAATTGCTGTAATAATTTTTCATTCCCTAAAAGCCCGTCTGTTCTGAATGACCCGTTTTATGTGATCTCATATCAGAAGTCATTTGAAAACATAGCCAGCAATTTGACCTTGTATTGGAGAAGTCTCTTTAAAAACAAAACAAAACAAAACAGAATTAGAGGTGGGAATCTATGTGTATGTGGTTCATAGTGATGTGACTGATCTCAGTCACAAAGGATGTTAGGAGTAAATAGGACTGTGCCTTGACACCCACGATCCACAGGGGCCCATCACGTTTTATATTCTGATGCTCCTGCTGGGGGATTGGACAGTGGAGCGTGACTTCCTCTTGAAGATGGCAGCTTCCCAGAGTTCTTGAGTGCTGGCCCCTCTGCGCTCTGCCCCGGCAACCCAAGCAGAGTGCAGGGAGCTGCAGGTTTGAATGGTCCTGAGTGGGCATAGCACATTGAATCCTGTATTCCTACTGGGAACTTTTGGGGTGTACTTAAATTCTGACCGTCTTTGTTTTTTACGTTGATGTGAGGTAGTTGAAGTGGTACAGCAAAAGTTTTAAAGCCATTATTGCACCATTGTTCTCCAATAGACGACACTTAGTAAACAAACAAGAGCAAAATAAATGCCGAACACAAGAAAAGGTAGAGGGCAATTCTAGAGCGCCCCAATGAAATGAGAAAGGTCACATTTGTGGATGTAGCTGATATGAAAATGAACATACGAGGGCTGTCCGGAAAGTACCCAGCCCTGTAATACGAAAAACAGAGGCGTTTACAGCTGGGTTTTTCCGGACAGCCCTTGTACGTCCCATGTCTCCCAGGCAGTCACTGGTGTTGCTACCATTGTCTACGCCACAGTTGTAACGGCTAACACGAGTTTCCCTCTTAGTGGTCACACCGAGAAATGTCATCAAAACATAGTTTTGTTGCCCAAAATGCGAATCATGAGAACCAGCTTTGAAGGCGACTTACAGCACTGGTTACTTTCAAGTTCTGCAGCCTTTTCTGTTTTGTTTTGAATCTCAGGGGATGTGAAAGCACTCCAGGGTTTAGATAAAGTCAGCACTGTGCATTTTGACCAGTTGACAAACCCACCAAAGGTTTTTCTCTGGCCACCTGTCACTTCCCAAACCAAAACAAACAGCAAAACAAGCAGGGGCGGTACTGTCTATTTCTTTCCAGTTAATTATTGCCAAATTTGAATTTATGTGGCAGATTTGGACTCCAGATGGAGCAGTGCTGATGATCTGTTTTGGAACTTTGTTTGTTGATTTTTGTAAACATCAGAGCAAATTACAAAATTGCTATTCTGAAATACATTTGTCAGTCATTCCATGGATGTGTCTGTCATCCCAAACCCACACAGAACCCACAAAATCATTTTATGAAACAGGGACAGTCTAGTGTTGGTTTCATCCAAAAAAAATCGATTTGGCTGGTTTATGTTGGCTTTTGTCTGGGACAAGTATAACGATTGAATTGTCTCTTTTGATGTATTATTTTGCTATTTCTAGCTAATACAAGATGTTCTTATTTGCTTGAAGTAAAGTCCCACTTCAGGTTTTTAGGGGCAGAATTTTAAGTGTTTGTAGAAATTCCAGTACGATTTATCTACATTATATTCAATGCCCCCCACCCCAACTTTGAGAGATAATTGATATCTAACAACGTGTAAGCTTAAGGTATAGAGCATGTTGATTTGGTACACTTATATGTGGCAAATGATTATCACCATACTGATAGCTACACCTCCATCATGTCACATAATTACCATATCCTTTCAGTGGTGAGAACATTTAAGATGTCTCTAGGCAACTTCCAAGTGTGTAATATAATAGTATTAACTGTAATCACCATGCTGTGTATTATACCCCCAGAACTTACTCATCTTCTAAGTGGAAATACCCTTTGACCAACATCTCTCCACTCCACCCCCATCCCTTGCCCCCAGGTCCCTGGTAACCACCATTCTACTTGCTGTTTCTCTGACTTTTTTAGGGTCCATATCTAAGTGAGATCATACAGTATTTGTCTTTCTCTGTCTGACTTATGTCACTTAGCACAAGGCCCTCAAGATCCCTCATGTTGTCACCAATGGCCAAATTTCCTTCTCCTTCATAGCTGCATAACATTGCATTGTGTATATGTGTACATATCACATCTTCTTTATCCATATATTCTAATTTTTTAGTAAGTGGTAAGAAACTGTATGTAAGTAACTTGATTGCATTTAAAATAATCTGGGTATTCTCTACCTGCTATATGCCCGGTCTAAAAAATGAAATTTTGAGATAGGGAACCTTAGCAATTCTTTTCTCTCTACAGTAATTTTTAATTAGCCATGCGTATGATCTCATTTGAATTTTGTTGAAAATAGAAATATGTTTTTAAGTTTAAGGAATTCCTCACCAACACTGGTTCTTGAGATATTATTAAAATAGGAATTTTGCCAAGATATTCCTTCTTTCTATTATGTCCTGGGAAATACAAGGGTCAACACAAACACAGGATGTCTGCCTTCTCGGAGCTTCTAATCAAACGATTACCCAGATAAATGTGGAGTTATACTCCGACCAATGCCACGAAAGAAAGACCCAAAAATGGCGTGAGACCCCATGTTGGGGAGCCAGCTCAGTGCTGGGAATTCCAGGGGGCTTCCGTGGGGAAGTGAATATTGTCTTGCTGGTTTATGCTGTCTTTACAAATACTGCCTGAAGAAGAAAATTACACAGCAGGCCTGCCAGTCTTAGACAAAGGCCCCATGTCCTTTGTGCTCATTAGCATTTCTTACACATGCCCGCGAGTGCTGACGAACCGTTCAAGAAAAAGTTTTCTGAATTTCAGGAAATCCAGACATTTCTGTGGGGTCAGTGTGCCTTTTAAATAGGGCTGTAATTATTCTCTTATCCATGTTGCTTTTTGAGATAAAGAAATAAAGAGTACAAGCCCAGGCATTTAAAGAAAGCCTTTTTTCCTGCAGGTGAAGCATCAGTGCGGACCTGCACCCGAATGTTCGGAGCTGCTTTATTCATAATTGCCACAGCTCCGAAACAACCCAGGTGCCCCTCAGCAGGAAGGGTCAAGGACCCGGGCTCCTTGCAGACGGCAGCGTGTTAGCCGTGAAAAGGAGTGGGCTGTCAGATCACAGAAGGACGGGCGGGAACTTGAAATACATACTGGGAAGTGAAAGGGCCAGTCTGATTCCAGCTACATGGCATTCCGGAAAAGGCCAAAGTATGCAGGCCTTTGACCAGCGGTGAGAAGGAGTCAGGGGGGGAGCAGGAGGTGCAGAGAGGACTCCCAGGGCAGTGAAACTCTTCTGTGTGATACTCAGCATGGCTACATGACAGCATTCAGTTGGCAAAACCCACAGAAGGTATAACACGAAGTGGACTCAAGTGTGAACTGTGACCTTTGAGTTCAGGTCTCATCTCTTCCTTGGGCAAGTCCTTTAACCTTTCTGGGCCTCATTTTACCCATCTCGGGTAAGGGGATGTTAACCGTATTGGCCTCATGGGATGCTGGTGAGGATGAAGTGAAATCTCTGACGTTCTTGGAGCAGAGCCTGCCCACTTTAAGGTCACTAGCAGTAGTACCCATTACTGTTACTACCCATGAGCTGATACTCAGGACACGGGGAGCTCAGGACAGATGAAGTCTGTTTCAAATGAACCTTACCCAATCTTTACTTGTGATTGCAAAACATAAAGGAAAAAAACAATCTCAATTTATATTGATAACAGAATAAGGTACATTGGAATTAAACCCCAAAATACAGGCAGTCACACTGACCCTGTAGATGACCTTGAGTTGCCAAGGCCTTCCAGACCAATAAAATCCCTTTTATTTGCATAGTGCTTTGAAGAATTCCTGAAGTATGGGCAGTTCCCAATGAGTTCAGGGTTTCCTCTGGTCCTGCGCCCCAATTCCTGGAACACTAGGGTGTTTGCTGTTAGACTCCGGGCCATGGTCATAGCCCCCAGCAGTGTGGGATGTCTTCCCAGCTCCTGCCGTGACTCGCTGATGGGCAAAACGCTGGAATGGACTCTGCCTCATCCTTTAGGATGCAAATGGTAATCCTTCATGATACTGCGACAGTTTAGTCGCATACTTACTTTTAGCTACTTACTTGCTTGGTACCAATTTTAAGCACTTTAAAGTATTAACTCATTTTTCATCCCAACAACTCTACGAGGTTGATACTATTTTTTTCACTGCCTCATTTTTGCTTTCCAGATGTCATGAGAGTCCCTCTTGCTTATGAAAGCCAAGCCAAGATGCCTAAGTGTAAGCATCTGAGAAACATTGTTTTTAAAAGACTTCCAGCCTTTATGGTAAAGTAGAAACTAGGAAGGGTGAAAGGGACACTGAGAGTCAGTAAACAATATCAGTACAATTTCACTATTCTCAAAATATTTCAGTGGCTTCCCAACTCACGCTAGAATTCCTTTCAGCGGCAGGCAGGGCCCGACATGATTGGGTCTAATGTGACCTTTCTGAGTTCTCCTAATACTCTTCTTCTTCTTCTTCCTCCATAAACTTTTCTTTTTATTGTGGCCAAATACAGACAACAGAAAATGTGCCGTTTTTAACCATCGTTAAGGGTACAGTTCAGTGGCGTTCAGTGAGGTACTATTCTCGCTCACAGACAGGGAAACTAACACAGCAGTGACTCCGCACGGCTAGTGGGGTGACGTGATGAGACAACAAGTCTTCCTCCAGGGCGTCGTGCTGCAGAACCCACCACCCCCTGCTCTGCAATGAAACACTGAGTGTGACCAGCAGGGCTGAACGGTTTCAGTTTACACATTTCGGTTCGTTTATAAAGCATCATGCTCCTATGAGTGTGTTGGTCATATTAGCATTTGCCCACAAGGAATTTGTAACACAGAAACATTGAAATAAGAGGAAGCTAGAAATAATTACAACTCTCTAAAACAGAGCCAAACATGGTGGGTTTTCTTCGAAACGTCTATTCATGTTTATTTTTAAAACTCGAATAGCTTTTCATTATGAAGAGAACTGACTACCCGTGTATAATTAATGAAAAGGAAACACTTGCACTAGGATTATAGGTGTCTAAACATTTAGCCATCTCACATTCTTTGGCAGTCGCTTAGGGAAGGCAGTCATGTACTAGGATTTTATTTTTTTTGCACCCAGTCTGAGACCTGGGAGTTCCTAATGTCATGATTGGAAGTTAAAAACATAGTTATTCTCATCTCACATATGGAAAATCTCATGTTACCACGTGCTCTTCATAGATAACATTTCTGTTCACAGTGTCATCCCAGCACCTGGTAGAGTGGCTGGCACACGTCATCCCGCAAGCCAGGATGATCAACTGTGTGTGCGAACTGGACTGACTCTGGTCACGGGCTAGCAGCAACGTGGTGGTCGAAGTAGCTTGCACCGACTCATTTTCATTCATTCACTTGGCAACTATGTGTGCCATGTAGTTTCGACAGGTGGTGCCAGGATGTGGTGAGTCAGGCACAGAGGACGGCGTGCTGAGCAGCACAGGTGACTCGTGTGAGGACTGCTGGTTCGAGTGCCCAGTGCACCTGTGGGAAAGGCACACATGGCAGCACTTGGCAGCAGGTTAGATAGGCAGAGGAAAAGACAGTTCAAAGTGAATCTCTGGCTTCCTTTTAAGTGAAAACATTGAACTTGAATAAAATGGCTATATTTATGCTATCATCTGATGACTGACTCACTGTCTAGAAGGAAATGGTAACGTCGTAAAGTGAAGGTATAAGTTACTTCCAGGGTAGTTGCTTCCTTAGGTGTTTTTAAAATAACTCCTTAATTAAATTAGTATTATACTCTATTGATAATCAAAAAAATGCCCAATGAAGAAAATTTGGAGCACACAGAGCGATGTAAAATAGTGTGGGAAACCCTCCTAGTTTCAACCCACTGAGGTAATCATACATCCAGATGTCAAAATATACAAGGGCTGTCCAGAAAGTATCCAGCCAGGCAATATGAAAAGTGGAGGCATTGATGGCTGGATTTTTTCTGGACAGCTAATATATATATATGTGTGTGTGTGTGTGTGTGTGTGTGTATGTGTGTAATTATATATATATATATATATATATATATATATATATATATATATATATATATAAAATTTAAAATCAAACGAACTAGGCAAACATTTGTACCAAATGTGACAGTTAAACCTTAATATGTGAACACCTTATGCAAAACAATAAGAGAAAATACAATGTTTCTAATAGATAAATGAATAAATATTAAGAAGAGAGTAATTATGGAAGGAAATTCCAAAGGCTAATGAACATACACGAAAAGGGTCATTTCACAAATAATCAAAGACATGCGTAACACTGCAGTTTGCTTACCAAAGCGGCCCTTCCCTCCTCTTCGTTTCCCTGTTTGTTTTACAAGGGCTCGTGCTTCCATAAGACAGGGGCTCTGTACTCTGTTGCTGGGGCTGTACATAGTTGGTTCACCTTTTCTGCAAAATACTTGTTTTCAGCTGGCCTCTGTGCTGATTGAAGCGGGGATCGGTTGATAATTGCTTGTTAAATATTTTGACTGTCGCCCCTGCTAATTGGTATCAATGGGCTTGAAAATGTCCCTATTTGGGAGACCTAGTAGTTCTCTTGGAAATGTAAGCTAATCTTTCTGAAATTCCTTTATAGCTTTGTAAAGACGTACTAGTATGTAAGCTCCATGAGAACAGAGAATTTGTATCTTCTCTTTGTGGCTGTGTCCTCAGTTCCTAGAGTCGTGTCGGACACATATAGTAGGTGCTCAGTACAATACTGATAGATGAATGGATGGATGAATGTGATTTGGGCTTGGAGTAGGAACACAACATGTTGCTTAATGTAATATTTTGTGTTCTCTTAACGTTCATAAACACTTTATTTGAGGGAAATTATCTATTGTAGTCCTGCAATGATGTGTGAAAATACGTTTAGCTTTTAGACAACAATAGTCCTGGATTTTTCTTTTTTAAGTTTTTTTTCCCTCAAGAGTAAAGCCTTTTTTTGCAATCAATAATCAGTTCATACTTGGGTATTAATGATGCCCATATTTGGAGGAACATTTTATATTTTTAATGGGAACAAAACAGGAAGCACATCAATCAAGGAAAAAGTAATTGTTCAATACTTTATGTCATAGATTTTTCTATTGACTTTTTTCTTTCATGAATGTTTTATCTCCATTTTTCATCTCCAGTTGGCAGAGATCTAAGTGCTCCTAAGTTTCTCTTATACTGCTTTTCCCATCAATCCAAATGTAAACTAACAATGAAATATTAATCACGGTGTATCGCAAAAGCTGTGTGACAATGTGTATGTATAGAATGATGGGTACAAAACCAGCAGTAAGACGAAGGCTCTGCTCAGACATGCCCCAGGGCCCTTTCCTGATCTCACCCCACTGCGACTCCCCCACCCTATCTGAGTACTGTCCAGAATTTTATATTAAAAGGTGTTCTTTTGTGTTTCTTGGTAGTTTCTCATCACTTACAAATGTCTCGGTACATACCTCGTTGTTTAGCTTTGCCTCTTTGGGGGCTTTATATAAATGGAGTCATATGGACAGTCGGGTCATTCGCAGTTCGCTGCTATGAACATCTCTGTGCCTGTGTCTTGGTGCACATGCGCGAGTTTACCGTCTAGGTCCACGACCTTAAACTGTGTTATCAGTAGAGGAACTGCTGAGGGGCACAGGGCACGGTTCACCTTCACTAGGTGAAACCCATCTGTGTGAGTGGTCCCATTGCAACCATGCTTATTACTACTTGGTGTTCTCTGACTTCAACTTTTTTGCCAGGCTGGCAAATGTGAGTTGGTATATCCTTGTAGTTTTAATATGCATTTCCCCAATTACTAAGGCTAAAAATATCATTTCATGCTTAAATGTCTTACTATTTTTGCCCCTTTTCCTGTTGGATTATTTCATCTTTTTAAGAAAATTGATTTAGTCCTGAACACAGTGTGTAACTGTGGGTGGTGATGGATGTTAACTAGATTTGTGGTGATCATTTTGCAATATATACAAATATTGAATTATGTTGTGCATCTGAAACTAATATAATGTTAAAATCTATCTCAATTTTTTAAAGAAAGGAAAAATTGTTTTAAAGGAATTCCTTCTCTATTCTAAGATACGAATCCTTTGTTGATGATATGTGTTACCAATACCCTTTATCATTTTGTCTTTTATCGTATCACTTTCCTGGTGGTATCTTTTTATGAACAGCGTTTTAATTTTTATATAGTCAAGTACATCGCTTTTTTTTTCTTGATGGCATGTGCTTGTTTGATATCTTTAAAAATTCTTTCCTCCCTCAAGAGTAGAAGGCTATTCTCCTGTATTGTTTCCTGAAAGTTTCATAGTCTAGGTCTTTACCTTTAGGTCTTTAACCTGCCTGGAATTCTGTATGTTGTAAGAAGTAAGAGACTTGATTGCGTTTTCTCCAACAGGTATGCGGTTATGCCAGCACCTTTTACTGAACAGCCTGTGCTTTCCCCACGGGCTTGTGATGGCACTGGTCACATTAACACTTACTGAGGGCTTACCATTGCCAAGCAGTGTTCTAAGCATGAGATAACATTTAATTCTTACTGTGACCCTACCAATAAATCCTGCTTTTATCCCCATTTTTAAGATAAGAAACAGAAACACAGAGAGTAAGTAACTTGCCGTATGTGATACAGCTGGTACGCCAAAGAGCCAGTGCACCTTTCTCTCAACACACACGTACCTGGAAATATTTACGGAGTTTAGAAATAAGTCAGGACGTTAAAAATCTGGCTCTTCCTTCTCATTAAAAGTTTGACTTCTGCACTTAGCCCCTCTTTCATCTTTGGGTTGCCTGCAAAGTTCTTCCTGATATTTAGAGTGTGGTTTCCTCCTTTCTCTCTCTCCCTCTTTCCTTCTGCTCTTGGGTTGGCCTTGAACTTGTTTCCTGGGGGAGAAAATCACCTGCAGACAACAGTGTGGGATGTTTCAGAGGTCAGGCTAGTTCCCTAGGGAGGAATGCGGGACACTGGAGGAGGGGAAGGTGACTGAACTCTTGTATCTGCTGACAGAGCATGCTCAGGAAAGACTCGGATTCATGTTTAGACCGCCTTTGTTGGCTGAAACCAGGAAACAAATGAGAAGACTCCATTTCCGGTTCAAAGCCAGACACGAATGACACTGAATGTTTGCATTGAAGATGTAACTTGCAATCTCGACTTAGCCCTTCTTGTGTTCATTCTGTCACTGTCAGACAGAGCCTGTGTTTTGTTTTTTTCTTATCAAGTCAGGATTTTGCTTCTGTGACTAGTTTCTAGTTTTTATTAGCAGTAATTTATCCCACCACTACTACAAGTCAGACCCAGCTTTCTGAACCTAGCTTTTGTAGCCTCATCGTTCTTAATACTTTTCTTCTTCTGTGAAGGTATTTGACAATGCCTGTCTGGAAGAGTAATCTTTAAAGTCACTTTAAAAATTAGTGAGCTGATATTTTTAATGAAAAAAAAAAGTGCTCTTTAAAATGTTTTTTCCTTGAAAATCTTATTCTTTATGACCTCTTTCATGCAGCATATTTGGGGCCATTACAGATGTTTGTTTGCTGCTGTTCACTGTATCCAGAGGAACAGAGAGGGGAACCGAAAGTGACTGGGGTGTTCTCAGGACATCGAAACAGGCCACAAGTCTATTGCAGCTTCTTAAATGAGTGCGTTCCATTACCAGTTCCCGCTCCAGATCTCAGCTGTGTGGACTCCGGTAGAGTCAAAGTTCTGGTGCTTTTCCTACCTATTATATCTTTTAACCCTCTGTGTGTATTTTAGGGTGCAGTGTAAAATTGCACACATCTGGCAGAGGGCATCCCAGCGTTCATTAGCCCCAAGTCTTCTGCTTCCTGCCATTTGCTGCACATCCAACATCAGCCTCCTTACTGCCCTTTTACACATGAAAATGATTGTGATGAAAATATAGGTTTTCATATTCTATGTCCCTTTCCACATTCTTTATATCCCTAACTTCATCCACATGCTGTTGGATTTCTCTTTTAAAGTTTTGGGGCTTTTTTACACTCATACACATATTGTCATCTTGGGTTTGTTTACGTTCTTACCGCTTGTGTTTAGAATGAAATTTCTGGAAAGAGCCACGAAAATAGAATAAGCCCTGAGTATTTTTATTTTCACAACAGAAATAGACATAGATTATGGTAGTTACAGGAGATAGGCCTAAAATTGTACCTGTTTTTATGGCAAGTTGCAGGCTTGCATTTGAGATTCGGAATGCTGTAAATCCTTTTGCACGCATTTCCCTTTCTTATTAAAATCCATTGTATTCACTTGACTGTCTAAACATGACATTGTCACATTGGAGCCTCTGTTTCATCAGTTATGTCACAGGCTCTTGCTTTAGTAGGCACGACCCTAATTCACAGAACCCAGGGGACGCACGACCCTAATTCACAGAACCCATTTCAGAAACAGCAGATGAACGTATGACTTTACGGGACCCACATCCATTTGTACTGTCAAACAGAAGGTGTCTGTGCTCCTGGACACAAACCCTTTCGTGCTCCCTGTTATATTTTATCTCGTTTTTCCTGTGGGCAGACAGTGAAGTCACTTTAGGTGATAATTTTTCATCACGTCAAGATTTGACACTTATGTTTAAAATATACAGGGTCTTGCAGAAGTAAAGCCCTTTTTAAGTATTTAAATATTGTTATGCTACAGAATCACATGCTTGTAATTTTGTAATAAAAGATTTGGTACAGATTACCAGCTCATAAAGAAGGGTATTACTTTTGCTGGACCCTGTATGTAGGTATTTCTGCTTTTAATTTAATGTATGAGAAAAACTCTTAATTTGGTTGTGGACCTTAATTGAAGTCTTTGTTAAAAATTCAAGAACTAGGATTTCAGGTGGTGTTTGTTAGAACCCATTTTGTTTATAAAGTTTTATAAAACTTTTATTTCCTATATATACAGCCACTTTAATATTCAGACCCACACTGATTTTTTAAAAAACATATTAAATGGAGGTTTTGTTACATTTACGCTGGGTAAATCTATACCTTCTGACACTTTTCCCTCAAAAGTGAGAGGGAACTAATACCAGTAATATCACCCCAAGGGATTGTTTATATAGAACCATTTAAGGTCTGCTTCTCAGAGAACCCAAGTCCTTAGGAAAAGTGGATTTATCCGGAATCGGAGTATCCTCACACAGGTCTAGACAGCGGCCAGAAGTGGAGCCGGGGCTGAAGGGGACAGTTCCCGTCACTGAGTGAGTATCATGCTCAGAGGGAGGGCTTTGCTGTGTCTGAGAGCTGGCCCAGGACACCCTTTCTGAGTCTGGGCCATTTACACAGAGGTGACTTTAGCAACTCAGTTTCTTACTAGACAGGGATTTTGAATTAGTGTCAGCTTAATAACACTTTTCAGTTACAGGAAGTACTGTATTAAAAGTTGACCTATATTTTGGAGAAAAACTTCCTTATGGCTTTGCTTGTGACTTAGGTCTCCTAATCTCAAAGCACTATATTTTGCTGGGTATAATGCACATGTACTTTTTTGCCCCATATTTTCAGGGGAAAAAAATCTTTTGTTTTAATTTTTTAATTCAAATTTTTATTTGTTTATATTTAGGTAATTGTGTTTTGTATTATAAAGGAATTTTGGCATTTAGTTTTTTAGCTTATGGTACAAGAAATTTTATGTAACAAATAATTATAAAACATAAGAACAGATACAAGGTACAAGGAATTTTATGTATAAAATTTTTTTATATAAAAACTATTATTGTATTCCAGGACATTATTTTGCATATGGATATTGTTATTGATTTCTAGTTATACTTTTAACTCATAAGCATGAAATAAAGGAATTAAAAACAGTTAGATAGATATGGAATTAGTACTATTCATGTATAACATGCCTCCTTATTTTTCCCTCACAAATTCAAGCAAAAAAGCATGCATTATAGATGGCAAAATATGGTAATAACTCACTAGCTTTTCTGAATGTTGTTCCTGTGTCAGCTCGTTTGCATAACTTAAATTTAAAAAATCAGATTTCAGTGGATTTTCTGAATAACCAAGAATAATCATTATATACTGAGCTAGAGAGACTGGCCTTAACAGTGACTAATGGATTTATTATATTGTAGGTACTTGAAAGCAAAATTCGTTTGAACTTCATGATTCTTTAGGAGCTCTGAAGATAAAACAGCCCAAACAAAGGCCGTAGTTCATACTTATTCTGGTTCCGTCTCCAGTGTATAAAGGAGCTTAATCAGTTGAGTCCATTTAAACTAGACCTGAAAATAATTGTGGAATACAGCAACTGCACTTCGCTGATACAACTGCACTTTCTCCATTTGTCTTTTCAGCCTCATCAACCTCTCATAGCTGATAACTCCCGGCACAAACCTTTGGTGGCTTTGAATTCAGGGAGGAGTGAGAGGTCAAGAGGGCCTTTGTGGGGGTGGTTCTTGAGAGGTACTTGTCAGTTATAGCCATCCATTTGCAGCCCTCTTGGGAATTTTACAGTTAATTGTCTATATATAGTATGCACTTAAACATTAAACCTTATTTTCCATTAGGGAATATATTCTCTGACTTCCTTAATCTTTGGCAATGTGTAGCTTTCAAACAAATTTTACAGCAAGTGATTCTTGAGGTGTGGTCCCTGGACCTCTGGATGTTCTAGAAATGTCCTCTTCTGGAGTCCACAAAGTCAACGCCATTTTCATAATGGCACAAAGACATTGTCTTCTTCACTGTGTGGACATTTGCACGGCTGGGTGAGGCCTGGGAGCCTAGGCAGGAACGGAGGCAGGGGCTTCCAACGGCTCGTTGTCACTGTGCTCTTCCCCATTAGCTGTTAAAAAATCGGCTTTATTTTAAAATGTCTTTGATGAAACAGTAAAGATTTTTTATCTTATTAAATCTCGACTCTTGAACGTACATCTCTTTAATAGCTTGTATGACAAGATGAGAAGTCCACCTAAAGCACTTTAGCGCCTCCAGAAAGTGATTTTGTTGAGAGCAGAACTAGCTTTTTTTCATGGAACACCACTTTTGCTTCAAAGAAAGGTTAACAGGCTAACTCTTGAGCATGTGGCAGACATTTTCTCCAAAACAAATGAAGCAAGCCTGTCATTTCAAGGAAACAATGGATAGTATTTGTTGCCAATGATGAAATTGTAGTTGAGTGAAAATGAGAATTTTGGAAAATTTGTCTTTGCCCCTGTGAACTTTTTGGCATGTGGGTAGTTCCCTGGCTGGGAATCGAACCCAGGCCGCAGCATTGACAGTGCCAGTGCTGAAGCCTTAAGCCACTATGCCACCAGGGAACACCCCCACTGTGAACTTTGACAGCTTCCAAATATTTTAAGATTCATCAGGTAAGATGAGACAGGTGGTGATACAAACAAATGTAATTTTTGAATATTTTATAATGAAATGTGTTAACGCTTGGAAGATCTGCATATATCAGTAAAATAGTATTTCCTAAATGACCAGTGCGTATGTTATACAGTCATGCGCACTGGTCATTTTGTGTAAGATAGACGCATGCATTTTAGTGTAACCAAGTATGAAAAGTTCATTGCTGTGGTTTCAGATTGCAAATTTCACCTAGCCTTTAAGAAACCATTATTAGTCGAGTTTTGGTGTGGTATCAGATAAGAATATGCACCATTACCTGAAAAGGCTATTTTGAAATGCTCTGTTTTCTAACTACCTAGCTGTGTGAAGTTTTATTTTTTTTATCTATGTCAACTAAAGTAAGGAATCACAACAAAATGAACACAGAAGCTTCTGTGAGAATCCAGGTGTCATCTATTAAGCCAGATACTAAAGAGATTTGCAAAAATGTAAAACAGGGCCAGTCTTCTATTTTTGTTTTGTTTTGTAAAATAAGTTCTTAAAAATAAAAAATATATGCTAGTTACATTAATATGTGATTTATTGTCTTATTAAGTGAATTCATAAGTAATTTAAAAAATCTCTCAGTCTTTAATTTCTGACAGAATAACCCACCTAAGCAAAAGCTTTTTGGAGTCCTTAATGATTTTTAAGACAGCAGAAGCGTCTTCAGGGCTGCCAGCATATGACATCAAATAGGAAGGGATGCATTTTGATCATGGCACTGTCCCAAAGTAGCAAAGGCTCGTTTTTAAAGGACCATTTATAATATCTGCTCACAAAGGAGTCCTTTTAAGATTTGGGATTTTTTTTCCATTTAGTTTTCCACATTTTAGTCAAGAATGTAAGTGGGTTGATTAGTTTTTCATCTGTTGTGAATTTGCTTTGAGCTGCTGACAGAAGGTCTGAGCTGTGGTCATTTCTGTGATAGCAGCGGGGGAGTGTGGCATCAATCAGAGGTGTTTTCACATAGCTCGAAAAGGCCCAGGCCACTTCACAGGCCAGCACTTGCTTATTTATTTCTGACTAAGGTTTTATTATGAAGATCTTCCATCTGTGGGCCCTGTTATTTTAGTAAGAGCTTTATTATAAGCTTGCAGAATGTCCTTGCATATAGATAACTTGATTGAACACACACTGTTGATTGGAGGCCAGTAATTTTGAAGAACTCAATTCAAATGTCGATTTTAAAAAAATGGGTATCGAAAGCTGTTGCTTTGTATTGCATACATTAGGGCTAAAAACATTGCAAAATAATGTCATAGGGAAAAATACAGACTTTAGATTGTTAATGGGACAAGAATGAAATCCAAGAACAGGTGGTCTTAGCACGTTTTCAAGGAAACACCTTTTTAACTGCTAAAAATAGCCAAGGCTTTGGACGTAGTGGGAAATGATACAGAGAGGGAGCTCTCACATGGAGGGAGGGGTGTGGATAAGACACAGTAAGAGATGAACAACAATAACCAATAATAAAATAGAACAATTATAACAACATACTGTAGTAAAAGTTAGGTGAATATGGTATCTCTCTCCCTCTCCTCTGAAAATAGCTTATTGTCCTGTAACTGACCCTTCTAGTGATGGGAGATGACTCAATGCCTACATGATGAGATGAAGTGAGGTGGAATTTTCCATTTGAATATTTTCGGACGGGTGTTGACCCCTGATGATAACTGAAACTTTGGAAAGCGGAACTGGGATGAGGGGAGGACTACTGTACTTGAATTGTTTGTGTATTCGTTCTCTCGAGTAGTTCAAAGAGACCCACAGTCTTGCTTACACTGTTATTTGCTTGACAATTGTCTGCATAGACAAATAAATAATCTCCCTGAGCAGCGTTTCTTGAAATGGAATCTAGAACTTTGTGGAACATATTACTGAGAGCAAGAATCTCTTAAAATTGTTTAATATTCCCCCCGCCCCCACTTTTTAGGATAACATTTAAACATTATTAAGTATGAAGACATTTTACAGTGGTTATTTTCAACTAGAAAAACATTCTAGTAAAATAAAATTTTTATTTTATATGTTTAATTTCCTAAGCGGATGTTTTGCAAACATTATGTGGGCCTGGGTGGGAATAAGGTGGAGGAAATTACTATTTTTCAGAGGAGGGTTTCTCAAGTTTGAGAAAAGGAGGTTCCCTGGTGGTGTAGAGGCTAGGCTTCAGCGCTGTCACCGTGTGGCCGTGTTCGATTCCCGCTCAGGGAACAAACTGCCAAGGCTCCCTTCGCTTCCGTAGGCCCCCTGGGCGCCCCTGTGCGGCCAGGCCCTCCGGGCTCAGGAGCGCGGCGCGGGCCCCAGCAGACCCTGGAGTCCCGATCCTTGGCTGTTTCACGCCCACCAGCTTGCTGACCTCCCTCCTCGAGCTCTGAATAGATGGGTTTGCAGCTCTCCTGGCCATGTCACTCCTCCTTCAGCGTGCCACTCCCCTTGCAAGCCCTTCAGAGGCTCACTTGTGCCCACTGTGGACTCTGGGCTCGGCATTCAAGGCCTTGGGTGAGCCGGCCGGGCCTTTGGTTTCCTCACCCACCGCCCCTCGTTCCCTTGCGCCCTACCGCACCTTGCGCTCCAGCAGGCCAGACCCACCGGCTTCCTGACGTCTCCCTGCCTTTGCTCTAGCTGTTGCTGGAATACCACCCCCAAACATTCTTCCAGTCTGCCAGTTCGGCTGCATGTCTGCTCATTTGGGTTCCCAGATCTTAGCACTGTTCAGGCACATGGTGTAGACTTGATCTATGCTTGAGTGTTTGAAGGAAGTCCATGTGAGCTGTTCTATTTATTTGTTTGAAGAAAGCAGTATTTTGTCACTCCTTCTCGTCCCACATCCTTGCCCCAAATTTCAGTGAGTTTTTTGAGGATAACTCAGGGATAACAGTTAAGGTACTAACAGTGCTGCTGAGTTAAATTGGGTGTGTGTTTCACCTCTTAGTTTTTAGTATCTGGAAAAGAGATTTTCCTTTGCACAAGGGCATTAATTGTATCCAGAAAATCATGTTCCTAATAGGAATAGGGAACTTGAACGGATGGGTCAGAGTTCAGCACCCCAGGCAAGTTTTCAAACCAAATTTGGTAATGTTGATTTAAAAAGGCTCAACACAAAAGTGCCCAAGTACAACCATGGAAAATATTAGATCCGCTTTCTGTGTCGCACTGTATTGTTGAGAGAACTGTTCATTGAACTTGTGTCAATCACAGAGAAAGATGACAAACTCTCTCTTTGTGGTTTTTTTTTTTTTAAACAGGATCAATTTGACAACTTAGAAAAACACACACAGTGGGGAATTGATATTCTTGAGAAATACATCAAATTTGTAAAGGAAAGAACAGAGATTGAACTCAGCTATGCAAAGCAACTCAGGTAAGTTGATATTACGAAAGGTTATTAATTGCACATGGATGTAAGGATAATATGTATCATCATTTCATAGTATATGTGTCTAGTCCTTTACCACGTGCCTTTCCCCTTTCATTAAGGTAATAGTCAATAGAAACAATTGTTTGTAATATAGAAAAGTAATTTTCATAGAACAGTAAATATAAAAACTAAGTTATTGCTTTTAGGCTCTTTTTTCTTTTTAAGGATTTTTCTGAATTTTGGAGCAGCTGATTGTTTCCAGAAAACTTTAGTGGAATGTAACATATATATAAGGAAGTACACAAATCCTAAGTGTACAGCTCCAGAAATTTTCACAACGGGAACATACCCAGGTCAAGACGCAGAAAATGACCAGCCTCCGACCCCCGCCGCCGCCCTTCCAGTTCACCATGCTTCCCTAAACCTCTAAGGGTGACCATGCCCCAAACTTCTAAGAGCATGGATTAGTCTTGCCTGTTTTTGAACTTCATGTGAACGTACTTATTTGTTAGGCTTCTTCGTTCTCCATTATGTTTGTGAGATTCACACATGTTGTTGGGTGTGGTGGTAGTTTGTCTCTTTTCATTGATTTTTAGTATTTTGGTGTGCTACGGTCGACCCATTCTGTCCCTGCATGATTGCTTGTTTCCTGTTGGAGGGTATGAAGTATGTAGTGTACCCCGGAGTGGAACTGGGGGGTCCTGGGCTTCATGTATGGTTAGTATTAGGAGGTGGGGTCAGACAGGTTTCCGGAATGCTCCTGTGGATGCACTGTCCCGTGGGGCAGCGCTTTAAAAGCACTTTGGACCTCTTACATCTTTAATGATGAAATTATCCAAGAAATGGGTGCTTTTTTATATAAAATGTTTAAAAGTTGGTAAAACAGCTTGAACTTGACGTGGCATGCAGAATATTCCATGATTTCTGGTTTGGCTGGCTTGTTCTAAGGCTCTTGAAAGATCTCGATGACTTTTGGTTTGCAAATATTTCCTTTTAGTCCCGACAGTATGTGCAGAAAGGGTAAGCCGTGGGTCCCTGAGAGAATGTGGGTTCTCTCAGGGCTGGTGGCGGCTGCGAGCGAGCCCCCGAGCGTTGCCTGTGGAATACTTTTTTTATGAATGACGAGTTCTGTTTCCATTGAGGAAATATAATGAAAGCACAATGCTCAATGAAGTCATCTCCATACCTCACCGAACCAGATGGGTGTTAGTGCTCTGTGTGTCCATCCGCCTCATTAGCACTTTGACTAGAACTAGGAGCAGGGCCGAGCTGCACGGTTCGTGCAAGGAATGCCTCTGCCGAGCTAATGGACATGCAGGTTTCCCTTCTGGGCTTATCTGCATGTGTTGTCTCCTCTCTTTCTGTTAGCATCTACTCCTCTGGGCTGGGCCCTGGTCCACTGTCTCCTTTCGCGTTGCGGGGTTGTTAGGAGGTGTCATTAAATGGCTTCTTACAAGTTTCTACATCACTCTGTGTCACGAAGGGGACGGGGGACGTGCTTTCTTAGCTCCCCGGAGTGTCCCTAGCACCTGGCCCATTCTTACCACCTGGGGGAGGGAACAAAGGACCTGGGTAACCAAATGAGAGGCTACTGGAAAAGACTCCCCACTCCAGTACAGGCTTGGGGTAGCACTGAGGAGCGCTCCGGTGACCGTCTTACCGCTGTCCCACACGGTGACGTGGAGCCTCAGTATTACCGCTGTGATGGAAAACTCTGGGCAAGTACTTTTCCTGACATTTACGTCCCTGAGAAGTATCTAAATTGGTACTTGTTGGGAGGAGTTGATTAAAAATAAAAAGAAATAGAAGACTGATCCTTTGGACAAGTCTCTAACCTTCGTATTGAGACCCCGGCTGGGCCCTTAATGCCGACAGGAGTCGTCCCATTGGCCCCTTGTTGACCTGCTTTCCCCACTCTCCTAAGGGACTCCCGCAGTTTCTTTCCCATCAAACCCCAACACCCCCTTTCCCATCCTCACCACTTGCTTCCTCCTTCACTGAGTAATGGAAGCATCCAGAACGTCCTCCGCCTCTCACCCCCGCCGCCCCGCCGTCACATGGGTTCCCACGGCCCGGCCCCGCCCCCCACGGCGCTGCCAGCTCAGTCCTCCGTGCGGGATGTCCTGCCTGGCCCAGAACTCGGCCCACTGGTCCCCTCCCTGCTCTCTGTTCTTCACTCTCTGCGGGAGTGTCCTCGTCAGCGCACATGCGCCCTTACGTTTCCCACCATTCAGAAACGACACCCTTGGGCTCGCTGCGCCCCCGGCCGCACCCAGCACTTTGCTCCCCATGCAGCACAGCCGTGACCCCCCTTGCCGTGGGCAGGTGCTCTCCCTCTCTGTGGCAGACTCGGCTCGCCCACACCACCTCAGCGCCGCTCCTCCGGGACACCAGTGACCTCTGTCCGTCAAGGTCAACCCAGCGCCTGTCCTCTGCCCTCACCGTTCTTGACCTTGGCAACTTCACCTTGCTCCCTCCCCCTCCCGCTGGCTTCTCCCCAGGCCCCGTCCTGGCCTCCCTGGCTGCTTCCTCCTCCTGCTGCTGCCTCTCCACCCTGAAGGGCCCCAGCGCCAGCGCCCGGGCCTCTTCCCTCCTCATCTGGGCTCCCTTGGCGTCTCGTCTGTTTCCTGGCTTTCAGGTGACCTCTAAGGCAGCTTCGTCTCCCCAAGCTAGACCTCTGTTCACAGCTCTGGAAAGAGATGACCCCAGTCTCCGTTTGGGTGTCTAAAGACAGCTGAGATGGAACGTCACTTGAAATACTCTCTCCCCTCAGAATCTGCATCTCCACAGCCCAGCTTTTCCCTCTCACTTGAGGGGTGTCGCCTCCTCCTTGCTTGGCCCGGAAACCCTGGAGTTGTGGTTGGCCCCCCTCTTTCTCCCATGCCCTGCCCCGCCTCTGCTGCCCATCCAGACTGTCAGGCAGTCCTGGGGACTTTGCTCTCCGGATCTGCCCACGTCTCACTCCCTCCCCGGCCGCCGCTGTGGTCCAGTCCCCACCACCTCCTGCCTGGATTATTAGTCTCCTGCCGGAGCCCCGTATTCCGTCCTCAGCCCCTCCTGTCTGTCTGCTCTCCACAGAGCAGCAGATCACGGCACTCTGCTGTTCAGAACTGCTGCCCATGTCCCTCAGGGTCTGTGTGGAGCTCTCACAGTGATGTCCCAGGAAGCCCCACACCATCCTGACATCGCCCCTCGCCTCTCCCTCCTGTCCCTGCTGTGACCATGCCGCTTCCTTGTCGTGTCTTTCCCTCTCACCCCAGGGCTATAGCACTGGTCTTTCCTTGTAGAGATCACCGGTGTCCCCCTCGAGGACGTGCGTGGCTGGCTCTCCATCTCCCTCAGGCCTTTGCTCACAGGCCACCTGCTCAGCGAGGCCTGCGCCCTGCCACTCCGCAGCACTGATAACTTTCGGACATTCTGTATAATTTTCTTATGTCTTTTGTATTTATTGTTCATTGTCTCCTGCCCCTTCCCTGCTAGGGTGGAAGCCCCTCCACGGCAGGGCTCTGTGAGCTGTGTTCACTAATGTACTTGATAGTATGGTCCTCTGCCTGGCACATAATAGGTGCTCAGTATGTGGTTGTAGAAAGAGTGAATCAACAGGGTATAGGTCTAAGACATTCAGTTGGTCAGCAGTGCTGTGAGGAGAATTACAGGCTTGCACAGGCCTAGGAGAGCCGACGAAGGCTTAACCACAGACAGAACAACTAACAGTGTGTCAACAACATTCCAGGGGGACTCTAATGAATGAGACACAGGAAGTATCTGAGCCTGAGAAACTCACCTGCTCACTATGGAAAAGAGACTGTGTGCAAAGAAACAAAATAAATCATTTAAAGCTAATACTTGTCACCCCAAATAAGTAAAACTAGTGATGATGACAGAGTATGGTGCTGGGCAGGGCTTACTTAGCCAGACCAGTCAGGGCAAACCCATTATTTGAGAAATAAAAACAAGGAAAAGGCGGGTGTGGCCAGGACCCAGAGGAGCTCTCCCAGGCTGCGGAATCGGCAAGTGCAAAGGTCCTGAGGTGGAAACATGTTCAAAGCACGGGAAGGCCAATGTGACTGGAGCATACTCAACAGGTGCTGAAATACCAGTAGGATCCCAATAAATCAACATGATGTTGGGGGAGAGATATCTACCTTTAAATTTTTTTTTCTGCATTGGAGGGAAAAAATGCCAACTTATTTTAGACAGAGAAGATGATAATTAGGGCTTTGGTTTCTGTAGCTCATTGGTTGACAAACTACAGCCCATGGCCAAATCCATCCTGGTTTTATAAATAAAGTTTTATTGAAATAACAGCTGCATCCATTCATTTATGTATTGTCTATGGCTGCTTTTGCCAAACAGTGGCAATTGAATAGTTGTTAATAGAGGCCACATGACTGTGAGGTACTTGCAGTTTTAAAATATTTACTGTCTGGACATTTACAAAAGAAGATTGCTAACCCCACTAGAATTATTATTTATTCCAGATGGTGTAGGGTAAAATTCCTAATATAATTTTAAAGCATCTCCTCTGACCTACATAAGAGCACCAACTATTATTGATTGCCCTCAGCAACTGTTTCTTTTTCTAAGAAAATAAATTACTTGTTATGATCAGATAATGAATGCATATGATTTGAAATGCCAGAGGTAAGAAATAGTGTCCTTTCTCTTACCCCGTCCCCAGGGACAAATAATGCTATCTGTCTCTGTGTTCTTCCAGAGAGACATTGCTCATACACAGGCAAAGCTGTGTGTCTTCTTTCTCCCTTGCCCAGAAGATCAATGGCCTTCCTGCATCCTGGGGATTGTGCTGAGATTTACTTTTATTTTTTAGAGCTTTATAGTATTGCATTGGATTGGTGGATATGTTCATTGTGTCCAGTTGTTTACAACTCTGAGCTCTGTGACAGGGTGAGGGTGGGGACAAGGGCCTGGTGTTGTCCATTTTGTCTTTTAAGACTCTGAGCCTGCTGTCGCTTCTGAAACTTTGTTAAAGGTTTGATTTTGGAATTTACTCCACGAGGTCAAAGGTGGTGTATCCTGTTCCTTTGGAGTCCCCGTGTTTGGGGTGATCTCCCCGCAGGCATTCAGCTTGGAGGCCTTGTAAAGTGGAGATCAGATGGCCGGCTCCCGCCCCTGTCCAGATCCTGGAATCTGGGTGGTGGGCCGGGCCGCCTCCTTCCCAGGCTTGCTCACGCCTCAGTTTACTTCTCTGTGCATCGGTTTTCAGGTCTAGGGGCATATTCCCTGTGGCGGTGAGGACGGGGCCCGCTTCCAGTCCGTGCTGTCCCAGAGTCTTTGGTCCCTCACCCCGGCCCCCACCTCTCAAAACGTATGGGCTGAGTTTATACCCCCTTCTTTTTTGGTTTCTTTTCTGCTGTTGATAGATTTCCTGACTGTTAATTTTCACCTCTTGTTGTTGGGAGAGCACAGTTCTCTGATTGAATTCTTTTTCTGCCATCTTTTCCCAGAAATCTTGTGGTGAGCTTTTAAAAAAAAAATGAAAGAAAAGAAAGAAAGAAAATAAAACAAAACATTCCTGGACCCAACCCTGGCCCTTCCATTTCAGAGGCCTGGAATGGGGCCCAAGTGTCTTCTTTTTAAAAGCTTCCCTGCGGTTCCTACGATCAACCAAGTTCAAATCCAGTGTCCTTATTAAAGGTCGTATATTTTTCTCTTCCCTTTTAATTAGCCTCTCTGAAGAGCAAGTTAAGTTTATAAAACACTTTAAAATTTTCAGGAAGATCTCATAAACTTAAAGATGCTTTTTGTGGTTTTATTTGCTTGCTTGTTTTTAAAATCACTCGTGCAAATACAGTGAGAAAGTCTGTCTCAGAGAATAGAAATGTAAGCAGATCTTTTTCTTCTTTCTTTCCTTGGTTTTTTTTTTTTTTTTTTTTTTTTTTTTTTTTTTTTTTTTTTTTTTTTTTTTTTTTTTTTTTTTTTTTTTTTTTTTTTTTTTTTTTTTTGGTCGTGGTCCCTGAGAAACATACCTTTAGATCTGAAATTCACTTCACTTCTAAGCCTCTTAAGCTTTTAGTTTTCTGCTGGCATTTATAGAGTGAATTATTCATCGGTGCTTTTAAGAAGAATTTGAGTGCTCTACACCCTAACTGTGTCAGTGATACTCGCCGGCAGAACCTGGTGGCCATGCGGGTCTTTCTCCCAGTTTAGGATTCGACTGGTAAACAGGAACCAAACAGGCTGGTTTTACCTGGATCTGCTCAAGCTACGTGTCCTTCAGCTAGATGTAAAATTTATTTTTATGGCTGCTCAGGACTGGAAGCTAAAAAGAAAATGAGGATTTAAATCAACCTTTAAAATAAAGTTTTGAAAGAATTTTAATGTAGGGTTTGAATTTAGAAGTGGTATTTTCTATTTGCATGTTATAGTTAACGGAGGAAGTGGGTAATATTTAAAGTCGTACACTAAAAACGTCCCACATGCTAGGCTTTTTCCGTGCTCCTGTCTCCTGGGCGTGCGCCTCTAAGTAAATCTGGAGAAGAATGTATTGACCACTAGTCACCTGCTTTCCCTGTGCTCGCCTTGCATGCCGTTTGTGGTATTATCTTTACTAAATCTGCCTTATGAGGAGGAGTATTATGATAAAGTAACCCAACTACACTGTGCTTTCAATGTACAGGATTTCTCTCTTTTGCATTTGTTTTTTTCTCTAAGGCCCATTCTTTCAGAAAGTGTTGCTTTTTCATAGTTTAAAGTCTAGATTTATTAAGTGACCTGTGTTTGGTGTCCAGAGAATCAGTAGAGAAAACATGACATAGGTTAAGTGCAGCTCACGTCATAGCAACCTTTAAGTAAATACATTCTTCTTTCATCAGTTTGTCAATTATACTATTGAAATGGTTATGACTTGTGTCTTCATTTTTAAATAGTTGCAAAGATAGATAGATATTCTACTGGGTGCTACGTATTCCCGTGGAGTTTCCAAACTTGAAGGGATGATAGAGGTCATTTCATCCAACGCCCCCGGACTTAGAGATGAGGAACTGAAAGCACAGACTTGCTTGTTTACTTATCCAAGGTCGTGCCATTCAGGCTCCATGGCCTCTGGAGTCCCAGAGTGACGTGCTTTTCACTGAAGTCCACTGCCTCTTGTGTCATCTGGTAACACCTGTTAGAGGTGAAATCACATTCCACTTTGTAAAATGTACCGTGGTCAAAATTGTGAATTTTTCTGGGCAAACCTAGAGACTCAGGGGAAATGAAAGAAATATATTGTGGGGGGAAATGAAGTAGCTACTATAAAGGAGGAACAGCAAGATGGTATAAATAGGAGTTAACGCTGAGATGGTGTCAAGGGGAGCGTCCTGCGTGACCCAGTGGTCAGCCTCCTCTGGCTGTTTCTCTGATGACAGCAACCAAATCAGGACCCACGAGACCCCAGCCAGTGGGACCAGAGGTAGTGAGGGGTTTGTCTGTCTGTTTTCCATGATCCTCTTAGTTTTCGTGTGAATGTCAGTGTGCTGAATGTACACGGATTCTTAACCTGGAGATGGGGGTAGGAGGAGAAGCCTGGGTGCCTTTGGCCAGTTGGAGCATGTGCGGTGCAGACCTGCGAGGCGGGCTAAAAGCTCCTCTAGATGAACGTCTTAGCGTGAGCGCCCCCCAAATACCGTCCCTCCTGCCTCCGAGACGACTTACTCTCGGGTCCTTTTCCACAGCTCTCTGGGAAAGCAGCCACAGTGACAACATGCCCTGGGCAGATGGAGTATTAATTTAAACATTTGGGCACAGGCCATATGCTTGCCTTGGATTTCGAGCAATCGTGCTCAACTGAGGGTGGTCACAGAGAATGGTGGCCTGGTAAGGAAAGCTGTCCTCAGCTCCGTGCTCCGGGCAGGCCACTGTGTTTATGCACGTGACCTAGACTTCCGACCAAACACAGCGGGGGCCTCACGTCCAGCAGAGGGGCTGCCTAGCGACCGTTTCTGTTCTGTTTTGTTTGCTGTCCCTTCGAGGTGAAGATTCAAAGCTACGTGTGCCCTTCCTACAGGAGCTTCAGGACACAGGTTGGAAGATGGAGGAAGATAAATGGATTTCAGATGTAGACATTTTACAATGATCTGCACTCATGAACAAAAGCACTCCCTTCGTCTTTCACTCCCGATTTCTCAGTTATCTTTCTGTTTAAGGTGACACGTCTGCATTTTTGTTTCAGGAATCTTTCGAAGAAATACCAACCTAAAAAGAACTCGAAGGAGGAAGAGGAGTACAGGTCTGTTTTTTGTTGATAATCGTGTAGGAGTGTCTGGAGGCCATCGGTGATGGCTATGTGTAGGAAGGAAAGGAGAACTATATATCCACAAAAATAAGCTGCATCCCCGTTCAGATTTGTGTCAGTTTTTAAATTGGGAGAGGGAAAAATACAAACCTACTCAATTAACTTTTCTTCTACTGAGGTGCTTGGTCTGGCGTAGATTGTTTCAATGAAGGTCAGTAGAAGTTTAGACGATAATCTAAGCAGACACAGGAAGTGTGGGTTATGCATCCTAAAGTCTTATTCCAAGAAATATGTCCATCTCAGTCAGCAATTAAGGCATCTTAACATGGACAGCCCAAAAGTATTATGTCTCTGATTTAGATCTAAATATGCATGACATTGGTACATGTGGCATATATATGTATTTTGGGTTCTGTTTGGACTAAGTATTAACAAAGCCAAATACTGCCTTGTGTGGAGCGATTTGCTTTCACACAATGAAAAGTGTTTCCACTGTAATTAATTCTGAGCCGTTTTGATGCGAGCACTCTTATGTGTAATGAATTGTCAGGGGCCTATGGGAGGTCGATGCAAATTAACCTGATTTCCATTAACATTGTGCCCGCGTAAAGCATTGTGGGAACGCACGTGGCCTTGTTTGAGAGGGAGCGGTGTGTCCTGTCCCGTAGGTACACGGCTTGCAAAGCCTTCCTTTCCACCCTGAACGAGACCAACGATTATGCTGGGCAGCACGAAGTGATCTCCGAGAACATGACCTCACAGATCACCATGGAGTTAGCCCGCTACGTCCAGGAACTGAAACAGGAGAGGAAATCGGTAAGCAAACATTTGGGTGTCCTTCCTAAGGGATGGCCCAAAGATAAGGGGATATCCCTAGAAACTTTAAAGAGAATCATAGAAATGACGGGTCCTAAATGCATACCTTTGAGAATTCTATAGAAGCTATGGACCCCATTCCTAGAAAGTGTGTCTAGGTCTTCACATACAATTTTCAGGGGTCCCTCAGGTACCCTGAAACTCATCCGTGGGCCCCAGAATACTAATCCCTTTGAGGAATTTAAATGTATTTAAGGATATCAGACAAAAGGAGTAAGCAGTACGATGCGGTGTATGCCGTGTGGAATAAATAGTATTAAAATAAAGGCTTAACGAGGAGTTCAGAAAAGCCAGAAAGGTGATCTCAGTTCCGTCCCCTGGGTTCCTTGACTGGTTCATTGCCACCCAAGGAAAAGGACCTTTTTGCTTCTGTTGACACCGTTAAAATCTCTTCGTCGCTTTTATTGTTAAAAAGAGAGAAAAATGTACACTCACAGAATATTCACAGTCAAGATTTTGCCCTAAGTGATGAATTTTTAAGCCACGGTCTCTGCATCATTGTACTTGGGTCACTCGTGAGGTGCATACTAATTTGTCAGTAATAAAGTACCCAAGTTGGCCAGTGACATTCTTTTTTGTATACATTTGAGTCCATAGTAATGCTTTTAGTGCTCTAGAGATACATGAGCCAACAAGATAGGCAGGGTTCCTGCTCAAACGGAGGAGACATTAAATAATCCTGACCGACACAATTATTTATTTGCAGGTGTGGTAGTTGCTACAAGGTACGAGGACAGGAGCCGTGAGGGCATGTAATGGGAACACCACGTGCTTAGGATCAGGCTCAGGAAAAAGCTTCCCAGGGGCCTCCCTAGTCAAGGCCTTCACTAGACTTGAGGGATGAGTAGGAGTTGACTGGGACAAGCATTCTACAAAGGGAGCAGCCAGTGCAAAGGGCCTGAGGTGGGAAGGTGTTTGGAACCACTGAGAAGTTTAGTTCTTTCAAAACTGTAAATATGTCACATGTGGCTTTGGGTAGTTTAGGAAGAGATACATGCCTTAAGATCAAGCTAATGGTAAAAAAAATAATAATAATAAACGAGATGCGGTTTTTATCTGCTCACATGAGAGCCATGGTTTTCAACTGGACACACTTTTGCTCCCCAACCCAGCAACATTTGTCAGTGTGTGGAGACGTTCAGGTGTCTGGGAGGTGTATGTGGAGGGGGTGCGACTGGCGTCTGGTGGGTAGAGGCCAGGGATGCCGCTAAACACCCTGCAGTACACAGAAGAGTTGCGACAACAAAGAATCTCCTGGCCCAAAGCGTCCGTGGTGGCCAGGCTGAGAAGCCGTGCTCTGGAGCCTCAAGTTAGATGGCAGCTTCTAGTAGACCATTCATTAGAGGAGCTCTTTTCTCTTATGTGATGGAAAGGGAAGGGTGAGGCAGAGTACTGAGGTTCAGAGTGAACCACTAATGCCTGCTGCCTGGGTCCCTAAACTTCTCTGTCTCTTGATTGACCTGTCCACCCACATAGTTTAGCATTTCAGCAATACTCGAAACAAAAAGTCTGTGCCTTCACCTCAGTAGAGACCGAATCCTGTTTCCGGGGTGAACCATGAGATGTGCAGCCCACCTAAGCTCTGAACTCCTCTTCCCCAGCCACATGGCCTCCTTGTTGCCTTCCCCACATCATGTGATCCTGCCTCCGGGCCTTTGCAGGGCCTTCCCTGGCCTGACCTTTGTCAGGAGTATCACCTTCTCATCAGCCTTGTTTAAAACGGCAGCGTCCCATTCTCACCACCTCCCTCTGCTCCCCCTTTGTTCCTTAGTACTCCCCAACATCATCCCTTTTATGTAGGTACTTGCTTGTGTTTTTTGCACCCCACACTAGAATGTAAGCTGCACGAGGGACCGCCCGCATGGAGCTTACATTCCAGTGTGAGGTGGAAGAGAAGGAGCTCACCTGTCCCCTCTTGGGTCCCTGGGACAGTGTTCAGTGTGGCGCCAAGAGGCTCTGGAGGAACGCTGCTGGTGTGAAAGGACTAAAGACACTAACAGACGTGGGAGAGGCCGCCTTAGAAGCGCTCAGCTCTCGGTTAGACTTCGTTTTCCTAGCTGAGGACCCTGGTATTTCGTCATCGTGTTGTGACTGGGTCCTTTATTTACTCACTGTTAATTATATGTCTTTTTTACAGTCCATCATATCTGTATTTTGAAATCTCTTCCCCCATTTTTATCACAAATTATAGTAGTTTATAGAGTAAATTACAGGTGGTATAGACACACATTAAATAATATCTTGCTATCCATGGGGTACCTTTTATTTTAGGGAGGATTACGAGTACACATCGGAGTCAGGTGCTCTGTTGGGAGGAGCTTCGTAATTATAAAGATGAACTTCTAGGCAATTGTGAAACCCTTTCAAATTCACGACGGACTGTCAGTAAGCAAATGCGCGTGTGTGGTGTTTTGATATAATGCATCATGAACATTTTTGCCTTTCCCCCCCAGAATAGTTACCAGAATTGTGAATGACTGCATAATGTGACATCCTGGTACATGTGGACACACTGTAACTTTTATAGGTTCTCTGACAGGCTGGATGTTTTTGTGGGCTGTAATAGCTGGCATCTGCTGCATTTACATTGACTCCTCACACCATCCCTGGGGGCGGGGGCCGTTATCTCACACGTTTTACACGGTGAGGCACTTGGTGGCGGTGACACTGCCTCAGCTCTGTCTCACGTGGGGCACTCGTGTCACGGGGGCCCCTGCCTCTCGGAGCAGCGCACACACGCACGTCTGGTGTCTGCTGAGTCGTTTTCCTTAAGTTTCGTCCGAGGTGCCGGAGCGCCTGCGGCCTCCCCACACTGACCAGTAGTTCTCCTTTGGGGGTTCTGCTTTCGGCCACCTTGGCCTCCGCAGTGAGTGAGCTAATCTTCGGGAGGCTGACTCCTAGAACCGCAGCACAGTGGGATCGTTTCCACTTTCTGGCGACATTCAGCCTCGGGCGAAGTGGCTTGACCGAGCCAGACCTCAGGGCCAGCGCTCGGATCTCAAAGCCAGTGTCCTCTCGGTGGCCCCGCAGTGAAGGGTGGGCAGTGTGCTTTGGCTCCGAGAAGAGGGGAGGCCCAAGAGCAGCAGCGTGCGCGCAGAGCCGGAGCGAGGCCGTCGGCCAGGGCGCGGAGGGGACCCCGGCCTCCAGCCAACAAGCGGGCTCAGGGCTCTGGCGGCCCCAGCAGCTACGCCACCTCTGGCAGTTGATGAGACTCTCGGTCCGAGTCCGTCGCCGAGGGCCGGTTATGTGGTAGTCAGCACCTTCCGGAGCTGCAGGGAGGATTGCGGGGAGACGCGTGCCCAGCACCCCGCACCGTGCTGGGGTGCGCTTGTCTGGGCCCCGTGCGCCCAGGGGCTCCTGCCGGCTCCCAGCACAGATTCTCGTTCCTGCCCCCGAGCTCTTCAATCGGGGCTTCATTACAGAAAGCAGAGGTGTGTACAGGCCTCCTTGTGACTATAGGTCACCACAGTTGTTGTCCGCGGCATTGAAAATGACCTTTCGAACAAGGTCGACTTGGTGGAGCGGAAGATCGGCCTCAGCAGTGTCCGGTCCGGCCACCATTCCTCATGGCTGACTGGAGACGGTGTCTTGCTTAAGTACCCGCCTGAACCATCGCTGTGGTACCCGTGGGGCCATTTGACACAGTGGTGACATCCTGTGTGCCCAAAGGGACGATTTCGAATTCATGGCATCGTTGCTGGACGTCGTGACTGCGTAGAGTGTTTCTCAGTTCAGTTCAGAGTCCCCGCGGGGACTGATTTTTCACCCAGACGTCGCCGTGTTGGAATAGGTGAGTCTCTAACAAGAACCGGCGTGGGGAAAATAGCTCGCTATGCAAAAGAGGGAGCTTTCCTTCCCCTTTTGTACAGATGGGAACGGAAGTAGAAGAAAGTAAGGTGGGGGAGAGATGGCCAATCTCCCTGCCTTTGGGGCCAGAGCGTGGTAACCAGCCAGCTGTCCCATCGTTAGGTCCCCCAGCCTCCCAGACAGGACCGTCTAGGGGCGCGTGCCCTTAGGGGAAGGGGTGCTCGTGGTGCAGCTGTTTCCACGTAAGCTGCGTTCTCCTGTTACAAGGCAGCTCTCTCACGTGATGGGAATGTGAATACCAGGGTTTGCCCTGGCACACCAGGTCTGCAGGCCCGTTCTTATGAAAATATATTGCCTTTCGGAGGTAAATTCTTTAGAAGAGAACCCTGACTTGCAGTCTGTGAAAGCAGAATGGTTAGGGTTTCTCCTGCATCTTGTCTGAGCCAGCAGCACCTCTCCCCAGGGACCGGGAACGCTCCAGAAGCCCGAGGCGAGGGGGCTCTTCGCGTGTGCACCTGCTGAGCCCGCTGCGACAGCCGTCCTTCCGGCGAGATGTTGGCCTTTTTAGAGGCTGTGGAATCAGTGGCCAGTCTTTGGGTGACTAGACCTCGGCGTACACAGTCCAGTTCCTTTGTATCAGCCTTTTATTCACAGACAGATTGTCAGGAAGTCTGTAGTTGTCAGTAAGGCTGTAGTCCGTGACAGTGTCTAGGATTGATTGGTGTTCAGTGATAGTGAGTAGGAAGAAGTAAGTGGGAAGCCAGGAGTTTTCTATAAGGTAACATGATTAGTTTTAATGTACAAAATCTGGACATTTTATACTTTGCTTGATTTTCTTAGATTTTTACAAATATATAGTGAATACAACATTCGTCGTCTCTTCAAGCTAACCACATACAATTAAAAACTTCTATTTCTTTTATTTACTTTCCCTTTTGGGGTTAGGTGCTCCCAGTCATTTATTAGTTGCCAACATTTTCTAAGAATGTTACTAAAATTCTGAATTAAAGAACAAAAACTCACTATTTTTATAAATCCAAATCTTTGCTTTTCTAAGTTTTCTTCTAGGTATCATTTATAGGTAGATATTTATATAGAGGTAGATAGAGATAGAGATAGAGATACAGACACATATATATCACATCTCTATATCTCTCTATAAATATCCGTATGTTTTTGTTTTACATTTTTATATATTTTAAAATATTCATATATATTTTATCATCTATTTACATATATTATAAGATATTTAAGAGTATTAGTCATAGTATAAATATAATTTATATTTTTCTTTATTTCCTATTTAGTATCATAAGCATTTTTCATGCTTCTGCATGAAATATATAGTTTTAATAAGTAGTGTTTT
>PVJL010001750.1:178654-237484 GCA_004026885.1 Lyroderma lyra | reverse complement strand
CTGCCCACTTTTTAATTGGGTTGTTTGTTTTTTTGTTGTTAAGTCTTATTAGTTCTTTATATATTTTAGATATTAGACCCTTATCTGATGCGTTATTTGCAAATATTTTCTCCCATTCAGTTGGCTGTCTCTTTGCCTTGTTGATGGTTTCTTTTGCTGTGCAGAAGCTTTTTAGTTTAATATAATCCCATTCATTTTTTTTTGCTTTTACTTCCCTTGCCTTTGAGGTCAGGTTCATGAAGTCTTCCTTGAGTCCTAGGTCTATAAGTTTAGTACCTATGTCTTCTTCTATACAGTTTATTGTTGCAGGTCTTATATGAAGGTCTTTAATCCATTTTGAGTTAATTTTTTTATGCTCGAAACTTAGCTTTTAGGTGCATCCACTCTTTTTAAGGAAAACAGCTCAGGAGTTCCTTGAAAGGAGGCTGGGGGGACTAATAATACCTTCTAAGAACATCCAAGTCATGACATTCATATTTCAATTTAGGATTCTTACAGACTAATGGATAAGCAATCGCCCTGCTTTTCAGTGACTCTGCATTCTTCCTGTAGGCGAGCGCACAGACATGATCACAGGCAGATGTGAACATTGAGCACAGTCGTGGGCTCCTCATTTATTATAGAACTTCTGTGCAAGGAGAGGACAAGCAAGATAAAAGGGGCAGTGTTCGTGTCCTCCAGCTGCTACTGACAAATTGGATATAATTATAATTAAGACACTTGGGAAATGGAACCAGGAAATTTCACTCTCCAATTAAAGGTGATTTTCAGTTCTGTGTCAGGATAAGAGGAGATTATGTTGAAAATGTGGTCGGGTAGTGATATTGATATTCTAGAGCAAAGTGTTTAACTGGGAGATTGCCTGAGAACCACCTAAGAGACATCAGGATGCCTTGAGAAATTGTCTTATTTTCCCTAATATATGTTTTTTATGAAATCCATTCCATGAAGACATTCCATGTCTTCAAAACAAAAATAAAAGGAATGGGAAATATACTTTTTTGTTTTCATTTTAAGTTAACTAGTGAGGCAGAAAAATTCAGATTTAAGTAATTCTAGATTCTTAAAGTCCAGAAAAATCAGAGATAATTTTGCTAGCCTTGGAGTATAGAAAAATAAAACAAATAAAATAATAAAATAAATTAAATTACCAACCATCTAATACACTGCCTCCTGTTTTATATTGTGATTTGCCTGGAATTCAACAAGGTGCTTTTCTCTCCAATTGTTAGATTGACGGCATATGAAACGTTTCCATTTAAAACACGAGAGAAAACCATGAGGCTACAGCAGGAGCAATAACAGAAAGCACTCTTACTGACAGCGTGAGTACGGTGGTGCATTTTGTTTTAATTAAAATAAAAAAATGAAAATGATTTTATTCCCGTGTATATCTCTTGTCTTTACTATGTGGGATGTAACAGAACAAATAAAGATGAGATGCTTTGTTCTTTATTGAATGACTGGCTAAATTAAACTCTTTATGAGTAGCTCCTGTGTGTGGGTGTTAGTTGTTGGATGTGTTTACAGAATTCAGTGATGTTGCATCATGTGACTATGATGACATCATCTCCTCTTCCCCCCACCGAATTATTTAACAAGCGGATTTTTCTACTGCTAACAGCTTCAGGTCTAATGGAAAGAAGTAATTACCAGACAAACCATATCATGTTAGGATTGCTAAATGAGTAACTGGGATTTGTAAAGAACCTTAACAGACCAGAAATCAGGACTAGTGGTTTCAAGTCCCAGCTGTGTCAACTTTGCCCAAGTCACCGAGACCTTTGAGCCTAATTTCCTTCAACAGCAAAGTGATGTAGCATTTCTCATATCTGCTCCTGTCCTCTTAACTGGTTCAGGCTCTCACTGGGTGTCACCTCAATTTATTTTTTAAGGGAATATTTTTCTTTTTAAAGATTCTTATTAAAAATATAGCTAACATAAAACATTATATCAGTTTTAGGTGTACACCATAGTTGTTCAACATTTATATACTTAAAGAAGTGATCTCTGTAAGTCCAACAACCACCTGACATGATAGCACGGTATCACAGTATTATTCACTGTAGTCCTCACGCTGCATGCTTCATCGCCATGACTTCCTTGTTTTATACCTGAAAATTTGGATGACTTATTGCTCTTCATCTTCCCCCTCTTTTAAGATTTTTAATTACAGTTGACATTCAATATTATTTTCTAAAACACCAGCATTTTTTTTATAAAATAAATTTTATAAATGTGTATTTATTCTTACATGTTTAAACTTCAGTCATCTTCAAAGTACTCTTTGTTTGATGCAATACACCTACCGAGATGCTTTCTCCACGGCTCAAAACAGCTTTTGAACTTGTTGATTTTAATGTCTTTCAGTGCTTCTGCTGTTTTTTGTTTCACCTCCTTCACATCAGCCAAATGTTTCCCTTTCAGGACTTTATTCATCTGGGGAAACAAAAAAAGAGTTGCTTGGGGCGAGATTGGGTGAATAGGGAGGGTGGGTCATGGAGGTCATGCCATTTTTGGTCAAAAACTGCTGAACACTCAGCACAGTGTAGACAGGTGTGTTGTCATGCCACATGTTGTTTAGGTAAAGCACCCCTTATAAAAGGGCAATCATACTGAAAGAGTCTCCAAAAAAAAAAAAAAAAAAAATCACCAGAGCTGAAGGCAGCCTCTCACAACGCCAGCTGGTACACGGATGCAGATGGGGTCCTAGAACACTCACCTAGTGGGGCCTGCCCTTTAGAAAATAATTTCAATTTGTTTGGGTCTCCCTTTCTATGTCTTATGCTTGCTATCTCTTTGTTGAAGTTCTTACTAAGTTCCTTGAGCATCCTTTGAATAGCCATTGTTTTGAATTCTGTATCTGGTAGGTTGCTTGCCTCCATTTTATTTAATTCTTTTTCTGAAGTTTTTTCCTGTTTTTTCATTTGAGATGTATTTCATTTCCTCATTTTGGTTGCCTCCCTTTCTTTGTTTTTATGTATTAGGAGGATATGCTTCGTGTCCCAGTCTTGTCAAGTGGCCTTATGTAGTAGGTATCCTGTGGGGTCCCGTGGCACAGTCTCCCTGGTCCCCTGTACTGGGTGCTCCAGGAGTGTTCCTTGTGTAGGTGGTGTGTGCCCTCCTATGACAGTTGAGCCTTGATTGCTATTGGTGCATTGCTAGGTGGGATTGACCCTCAGGCAGACGAGCTGTGGGGATTGGCATATCCACAGCTAATGGGCTGCTGTGCAAGGGGCTTACCACATGGAGCTGGATTTGCCCGAGCAGGCTCTGCCTATTGAGACCACCCTTTGTGTGTGCCACTTGTAGGGCTAATTGGAAGGTGCTCTGTTGTGGTCTAAAGCCAATCTCCAAGTGTGTTGTTTCTGGGGCCGCTTGCGAGGGGCTCTTGTGTAGGCCCAGGACACCCACTGCCTGTGACTGGCCGGGGACTACCTGGCAGAAGCTACAAAGCAATCCAGTGTTGTTTGCTGTCTTTGCTAAACCTGGAGGCATGTGGGAGAGCCAACTCTGTGAATTGAGGGCATTTGTCACCAGTGCTGGGTCTGGGGTAGCTTTGCAAAAGGCCAGGACACTCTGAGTCCTGTTGCTAGCTGCTGGCTTTTATAAGGTTCATCTGCTGATAAAGCCTCCTGCTTTGTGGAATTGGGTGTGGCGGGGTCTCTTTAAGTCATCAGGGTGGAGTGAGCAGAGCTCATCAGACTGATAAGATTCAGATTCAGCCAAGAACGTGGGGAGAGGGCTCAACACAGGAAGGATGGCTCCTACCTGCTGGCTGCACGAGAGGAGAACCCCCACACAGGGAATATGGCCATGTCTTCCAGTTCTTGTCCTAAAGCCACAAACCTCAGTCTGTCCCCTGAATGCCTCTGATACCCCTCGAGTGACTGTCGCCCTGTTGGAGCTCAGGGTGAGTGCCTGCAAGTGAGTTTGTGCATGGACGTGTAAGAGGATGCCTGGGTCTCCCACAGCCTTCCATTCCACCCAATGGCCAGAATCCCCACTGTTTTCTACAGAGGATGTTGTGGGGTCTCTCTTTCCAGCACCAGTATGCCGGACTGAGGAGCCTGGTGTGGGGCTGAGGTTACTTGCTCCTCCAGGGGGAACCTCTATGGCCAAGATATCCCTCCCTATTCTCAACCACCCCATGGAGACTTGGGGCCGGCCTGTTCTTTTTGTTTTGTTTTGTTTATTTCCATCCCTCCTGCCAGTCTCAATGTGGTTTCTTCTTTATATCCTTAGTTATAAAACTTCTGTTCAGCTAGACTTCAGATGGTTCTCTAGGTTGATTGTTCTATAATTTAGTTGTAATTTTGATGTGTTCATGGGATGAGTCAAGCAGAGCGTTTATCTATTCCACCATCCTGGGTTGCTGCCATCACCTTGATTTTCTGTGCTTTCTCTGGTTTTCACAATTAGGCTGACCAGACATCCCTTTTTAAATGGGACAGAAAACAATGGTATTGTCCCATTTCAAATGGCACATACGGTCAGCCTACTGACACCTTTAATTTAGCCCAGTAAGACTAGGCTGACCATATGTGCCATTTGAAATGGGACAGTGCCATTTTCTGTCTTGTTTAAAATGGGACGTCTAGTCAGCCTAGTTCATGTAGAATGGCCCTAAGGCCCTCCGACTTTTTTCTGTGCAGAAAACTCATTTGAAGCAATTAAGGCCCCCATGAAGCATCTCCTTCCCCACCCGAACCTCCCGAGTAAACTTGATTGTGCCTTCCTTAGAGACGCTAAGGGACTTTGCATGTTCTCTGACATAGAAGAGTTGTGAACATTCTACAACTCTCTTTGCATGTTAGTCTCCTTGAGACTGCTGGAGTTTAGGGATTATCCACTACCCTACTCCTTTCTCTCCACAATGCCCAGCAAGGTGCCTGATCCTCAGTGACACTTGATAAATGTTTGTGGGTTGAAATGTTTGCTTGTCTCAAGGTTGCTGTTGGTTGTTTTGAAAATCACAAGAAATAATACTTTGAAAATATCTTTGCTGCTTCTGGATTTCTTTCTGCTCTCACAGCTGCGTGGATGGGTCATGGCAAATCTCACCATCTTTAAGTTTCAGATATCAGAATCTGGTGCATTCATGTAGCTTTTTCTTTCAAATTAAATAAGCCTCATGATTTATAGACCCCATTTCCAACTCTTTAATCATTTTCATTGGCTTTCTCTGGAACCAATCCAAGTTCTCCATTCACTTATGTTTTAGGCTCCAAACTGGACAAGCTTTTGAAATACTGAGTGAATGTTCTGTATGTTTCTGTGGTCAATATTCTTATTTATAAAGAAATGCTTTTTTACCTAATCAGTCTACAGATGTTAACTAGGCCCTATGCTCCACCTGGCACTGGCTTCAAAGTTTTTGGCAATTTCAAATGACGTGATGCCTTAGGCTTTCTTGGTGGTGTTACATGAAAAACGTATTTGTAAGCATCCGTATGGTAGTTATTTATATAAAAGTAGAGTGGCTTTCCATGTCAATAAACATGCTGCCTCTTATCTGGTTTGTTTACATGAAATTAATTTAATAGCTCATCTGCTGCATGAACAGAACAAGTATATTCCTCATTCAACATTACACTGTAAATTAAAGAAGCAGAAAATGATCTAGTGATATTTTTTGCATTACACAATTTTAATATGCTCAAATTTTATTCTGACTCATAGATTTTATTCTAGTTTAGTTGATCATTATGGTTTTCTTTCTATTGTCATTAGAGAGATTTCAGTTAATACTAAAATATTAATGGCATTAAAACTATTTAAACACAGTAAAATTATATCACTAGTGCATACTGCTTTATCTTTGAAAGTATTTTTCATACCTCTTATAGGATCCTCAGAAGGACCTTATTAATAAAGAAAGGTAGGAGTTATCACTATCATTGTCCATTTGGTGACTCCAAAGCACAAGCACAGTCAAGGTTCAATCAAGATTATACAAATTAGTGGGAGATGTGTTCTGACTTACATGGGTATTTTTTCCACCAGAGTTACTCAGAGCTTTAGAAACTATTAGCTCATTACTACTATATAAGACTCCTATAGATGAAAACTTCTAGGAAAGTCAAAATAAGGTTACAAAAATTTTGGTATGTATGTTATTTTAATGAAAACTATTTTTAACACACATGCAAGGATAACACTATGTAATGTGATATAACTATACCATCAACAATATAACTAAAGTATTGATAACAATATTTATTCATCAGTATTGTGGTCTGGTAGAAATAGCACAAAATAAATGATATTTATTAGGACTATCTATCTAATCTACCAGTCTATTACCTATGATTTATTATGAGGCATTGGCTCACATTACTACAGAGTCTGAGAAGTTCTAAGATCTGTTGTTGGCAAGGTGGAGACTCAGGAGAGCCATTCGTATAGTTATAGTTTGCGTCCTTAGAATTTTTTTTAAAAAAACCAGCTTTACTGTGATATAATTCACATACCATAAAATTTACCAGAGTATACGATTCAGTGGTTTTTAGTATATTCACAGTTGTTTAAATATCAGCCCAACAAATTTTAGAACATTTTCATTATTTCCAAAGGAGACCCCATATGCATCAGCAGTCACTTCTCATTTCCCCCAATCTCACCCACTAATCTTTTCCATTTCTGTCTTTATAAAGGGGGTCTACTCTAAAAATTTTATATAAGTGAACACATATACTATGTGATCTTTTCTAACTGGCTTCTTTCATTTAGCATAATGTTTTCAAGGTTCATCAATGTAGCATGTATTAATAATTAATTACATTTTAATGAATAATATGGATATGGCACATTTTACTTATCCCTTATCTGTTAATGGACCTTTAGGTTGTTTCCAATTTTGCGATATTATGAATAATGTTGTTATGAACTGTTGTGTACAAGCTCTTGAGTGGATATGTTTTCATTCTCTTTAGGTATATATATATCTAGGACAGTGGTTCCCAACCTTTTTCCACTTGTGTACCACTTTTAAATCCATTTATATGAATTGTACCCCTTGTTTGAAAACAGCTGTTTTTAAATACTGACACTTTTGCTCAGTGCCTATAAAAATAGTGGAAATGAGGTATTAAGTTAGGAAAGAAAAATTACTACACTAAAAGTACAAACTATAGATTTAATTTTACAATATTCATAACAGTGAACTACTGATAATGATCAACTATTTAAACATTAAATAAAAACTACTTGAAAAGAATCATGATTGAAGACAATGCACTTACTTTTACTCAGTCAATAACTAAACTGATCAAATTGTCTGGGTATGGATGTATTTATATGTTTGGGGAAGTTCTAGAAATGTTGCAAATGGATTCTTCTGAAACTGCGTAATGATTGGTGGAAGAGCGGGGTAGGGGGAGGGTTCATAGCCACGCCCTTACCAGTCATCATTCTCTAATATGATCTAATTTTGAAGTGTCTCCATTAATGGCTATTCAAATTTAACATTTATTGTTCCATAACTAGTGTTTTGCATTTTTTACTTGTTTTTTCACCATTACTGATTATTTTTGGGGTATCCCTAAACAGCCCAGCATGTACCCCTGTAGGTATGTGTACCACCACTTGGGAACCCATGATCTATGCCCTAGGGACAGAATTACTGGGTCATAAAGTAACTCCATGTTTGACAATTTGCAGAACTGCCAAACTATTTTCCAAAGCAGCTATACCATTTTGCATTCCACCAGTCATGTATAAGGGTTCCAATTTCTGATGTTCTTGTCAACACTTACAGTTATTTGTCTTTTTGATTATAGACATCCTAGTGACTATGACATGGTATATTATTGTGGTTTTTCATTTGAATTTCATTATCGCTAATGATGTTAAGCATGTCTTCATGTGTTATTGTTTTTTGTGTGTGTGTAACTTTTATGGAGAAATGTCTGTTTAAACACTGCTCATTTATCATTTGGGTTCTAAGTCTTTTTACTGTTGAGTTGTCAGAGTTGTTTTTTTAAAATGGATTATAGATACATATCCCTTTTCATATGTATGATCTGCCAAATATTTTTTCTAAATCTGTGGATTGAATTTTAATTTTTTTGATGATGTCCTTTACAATACAAAGGGTTTTAATTTTGATGAAGTCCAATTTATCTATTTCTTTTTTTGTTGCTTATGATTTTGATGTCATATCAAGAAACCATTGCCTACTAAAACTTACTGTGGTGATCACATTGTAAGGTGTGTAAATGTCAAATCACTGTGTCGTACAGCTGAAACTAATATAATATTGAATGACTGTCAATTACAATTAAAAAAAGAAACCATTGTCTAACTCAAGGTTATGAAGATTTATCCTCATATATTCTTCTAAGACTTTTATAGTTTTAGTCTTACATTTGTGGTTTATGAGTTAATTTTTGTGTTCATATAAGAAAGTGGTTCAATGTCTTTCTATTGCATGTGGATATTGAGTTGTTTCAGAATTAGTTTTTGAAAAGATTATTCCTTACTCTTTGAAGAGATGTGGCTGTAGTGAGATTGGGATTCTGGGGAAAGCCTAAAGAGAAAAGGAACCCCTTGCTCTGTGATGACACAAAGCTCAAATCTTTCTGTACAGGAAAGGAATGGTGTAAACTTGCAGAACTCTCCAATGGAACATTCTGTGATGATAGAAATGTTCTATACCATTGGTGCATGATACTGTAGTGACTGACTAGGTACATGTGGTATTGAGTTCTTGAAATGCAACTAAAATGAGTGTGGAACTGAATTTTTAAATTTTAGTTCCATTTGATTGACTTAAATTTAAATAGTCACATATAAATAGGGACCACCATATTGAACAGTGCTGATCTGATCAGAGAATCTTTTCTTAGTATGTATGGTGTAGGTTGGAGAGGAGGCTCTCTGGATTATTGGGCAATATCTCGATAGCATTTTTTTCTCAGGCAATTCAGTCTCCAGTGGCTTAGAAAATGTTCTGATGGTAAGAAAAATAATATTTTAAGAAATGTTCAAAAGAGTTTCACAAGTACAGATCCTTATAAATCTGTAAGTTGACTTATGCATTTTATTCTAATTGTCAGTCTTGAAAAATAAATGAGCATAGAATTAAATTTATTCCATTGACATATTCTTGAGTTTCAGGTGTGTTATCTTTGAGGAAAGATGAAAATTTGAAAAATTTGTCTTCTTTTTAAACATTTAGAAGAGATAGACTTAATACCACTTTTCCCCTTTGCCTTGAGAAAACTATATATATAAATCTTATAGTTAGTATTAGCTAATGGTCTTCTAATACATTTCAGAAAAAGTTTCCAGGGATTTTGGAAAAGATTATTTTAAATGGACTCTTAGAGAGAATGACCTTTGTAAGTTAATTCCTGATTTCTGAATCCCTTTGAACATCTAAGAAGTGTTGCATGAGCAATGCCTCCTTTGGCATTCATTCTTTAGTCATTGTTGAATATGAAGGGTTAAATGTCTACCTAGCTTTGGCTGCACCAGGCTGCAATCACATCTGACTTCTGCTGTTCTTTGATTTCATCAAAAGGCATATTTGCATATGGACTGATAAGGCACCTTGGCACTGGGGTCCTGGGTTTCATGCAAGCACAGACCTGGCACAGGACTGATGAAAACTCAATTATGATTTGTGTCTATGCAACAGAGTTTCCTATTGATTACCTGCCAGAACCATGATAAAGCAATGTTAGACCTGAAGCCAACTCTTACCATCTATAATCTTTACTTAGGTTTTGTATTCCATGCCCTTGTTGGAGTTTTCTGAACATATAGTGACTCACAAAAATGACCCTCTGATGCAAACTTGTCTACAATAAATGATTCTCTTCTTAGTGCCTAGGCTAACTTTGTATTTACCTTCCAGTCATTTGGAATTTATCTAGTACCTGCTTATGTGCATTATAGTGTTTTAAGTTTTATAGAATGTAGAAGAAATGGAAAACATGGCTCATGTCTTGAGGAACTTTCCTCTAGCAACCTGGAGAAGGTAAGTTGTTTAGAGATGAAGACACTAGTCCAAGAAGCAATTACTATCTAATATTGCTATGTTGGTGAAATTGAGCAACATGTGATGATTAGAGTGAAGTGAAACTGGACTGAGAGAGGCCTCTTGCTTATGATTATTAATTAAGGAAGGGCATTAAAAAATAAAAGGGATCACAACTAGACAGAATGAGGGTCATTAAGGGGGTTCTTGTGGAAAATCTATCTTCCTTGTTGATCAATTTCCTATTGAGATGGTAAGTATTTTACTCCTCATAGTTAAAACTAATACTTTTATTCAAAATATCTAACTTCAAATAGTTTAAAATATCTAACATTAACATAGTGCTCCTGTGTGCTGGGCCTTGTACTTAGTGCTTTATATCTATTGACTCATTTAAATTTCAAACCATTGCGGTGAAGAAGTTCTATTATCTGCATTTTAAAAATGAGTTAACTTCAGGTCAGAGACAGTAAGAGCTTTGTCTGAGGTCCCACAGCTGATGGGTAGTAGTGCTAGAATTGGAATCCAGGCAATGTGGCTCCCAGTCCTGTGCAACCAGTAACTCCCTACAGCCTCTCATCTACCATCAAAGAACAGAGCAACATATGTCATTGTTTATGTCTTGGGTCATCAAGGAGTGGCAGAACTGTTGCTTTCTCGTGGTAAGAAACACAAAAGTCACTGTTCTGTAGTTTTAGGACCACATGCAGTGGCTGGGCAAGGTGAAGAAAGCAGCCCGTTCTGAAGATCCTTCCTCAACTCCGCAGAGTAAGTTCAGTTAGGTTTGGGTTATGGGTTGAATTGTGTCCTCCCATAAAGATCGCAAACTCATAACTCAGTACCTCAGAACATGACCTTTTTTTGTAAATAGGGTCTTTATAGGAGTAATAAAATTACTTTCTTATGGCAGCCTTAGGAAAGAAGTATAGATTGAAAGTGGTTTTCAAATGTGTGAGATGGCCTCCTATTAGCTGAGAACTATTTAAACTCTCAAGAGGGGATCTAATTTCCACATATCAGAGAGTGGAGCAACTGATAATAACCTCCACAACGAGGTTAATGAGGTATCACATGAAACAGAATATCTTATATGACCGCTTAGAACCTCATATAATTAAAAACTTATTTCAAATTGATCACTACCTCAAAAAACCTACCTAAGATCATAATTGTCACACTCTGAGTTAGGGTATTGTATTAGACAATATAGTTACCTTCTAAGGATTTTTTTTTTCTCTCAAGCTATACAAAGACCTCTTCCCACCATTATTTATACTATAGGTACAGCCCCATTTGATTGGTTGAATGTTATAATTTATTTCATATTCTGAAAGGACAGTGCTCCTTACCTCAAATTATAGCCCTTTTTTATTGGGCAATAACCCTAAACTACGTTAGGTCTTCAATTGTCAAATTACAAGTTTAGTTTTCATGGGTTTTTAATACGTGGAACAGAAAACATAAAGCAAAGCGTATTCCTTTATAGACCACTGCTATTTTATTCATTCTCTCCTAGCAAAATGTGTTAGAGATCTCAAATCACTGCTGCCTTTATTGACGATTTCTTTGTCTTTGTCCTTGTGTACAACATTTGGCTGCTTGAAGAGCATGAGCCCCCTCTAGACAGAACCCCAGGTATAGATACTTACACAAAACTGTCCAATTACAGTTCTGCTCAGATCAGAGCCAATAGGAAGTCTTTTGACATGGCTGACCATAGCCCTTGGGGTTACCAAGGATTGTGTTTAGGTTTTCCTTCTTTAAAACTAGGCTCTTAATGATCTAGTTAAGCTGACTTCAGCCCCTCCCTCTTCTGGCTATAGAGTAAGGTTGCACAGACATTCTTACATGAATATTATGGCTCTATTATTTCAAACGAGGAGTGGCCTGAATAGCCCTCTGACCCTGCCAGCCAATTATTGTCTAAAAGAAAGGCCGATAAAACTTTGTCTTTTCCTCTTCTTTTTCTTTTTCTAAACAAGTTACTGTCTTTGCTAGATATTCCCATCTTTTAGCTGGTTTATAAATATATAACAATCCCATAAAACTTGTTGCTATTGCCTCGATATGCATTTTACAGTGGTTTATTTTGGAATGTACAATGGGAAGTATTCTGCTCAGAGTTAAAAATGTTTTCAGTGCTATGTGGATGTTTTATTTTGTTGGAGGTGTGGTTACCTTTGGCTGATTGAGACTAATAGCAATGGAGCAGAACTTTGAGGCCTCAACTATTTGTTCATCTGGTTTTGCGGTGGATTCAAAATAATTTCCTAGGAATAACCCTAGCCTTTCTTGCCAACACTTCTTATGCTCACCTTGTAGAGGCAGGCCTGGATGTCATTGGGCTTGTGCCTTTGTGGATCCCCATCTTCTGCAAAGGAGATGAACCCTTGCCTCGAGCTCTGCATTCTGCATGGGCAATGGAAGAGGAACTCAGTGGCCCAGAGAACAGCCCCTCTCTATGCATTTGCTCTCAGCCCTCACTATTGATCAAAAGCTAGGAGAAACACTACTTAGAGAAAATGGCTGAGTTTGTTCACCTCCTGATATTCTAAAATTAAATCTCTGGGTCAAAACTGATTAGCAGAGTCTGAAACACAGCTCTGGTTGTGTTGGCCCTTCCTGCCTTCTCTTTCCCTCTCTCCAGAAGAGCACCTTTTCTCTGTCCTGTGCCTGTGCATGTATCATTAGCTCAAATCAAGAGTCATTTAATTATCAATTATGAGGATCTCAGGAAAGTTTCTGTCTGATCTGAGTACCAAGAATAATAAGACTTCCCCGAGACATTTGGATTGTTGCTATCTCATAGACATTGTAAGTTGTGTAACTAAGATGTTTCCTTTCATGTTGGCTGCCAGAAATTTTAGGCCAGATTTCCAGCCCACCTATCGCACATGTGTGGGTTATTACACTATGCATTTTAGACTTATTCCTGGCTCTGCTTCACCTCTACTCTTGTTTTATTTTCTTCTCTTTCCTCACTTTTAACTGATGGTATTGGGTCATCTTCTATGTGTCTTGTTATAGGCTGCTTCAACTCCTTTTAGGAATAGAGAAAAATATAAAAATAAACACATATGCATAAATAAAATGATCTCAAATAAGGTATTAAAGGAAGGGTTGCAGATGGGTTGGTGAAGAGAAAATAGGGGCTTGCAGATGTGGTGAGCAGCAACATAAACGCAGACTGAATGGTTTTGTCAAGGAATCTGATAAAAAACTTCCTTATTATAGTTAAAGTAATGTAGCAAAGCTGCTCAACTGAGATCTCTAAATTAGTACGTGGAAAACAGATGTATGATAAAAAATGAAATTGCTTTTAAAATCTCTCAGCCTGATATATTCTTTCAGGAATACTTTTATAAAAATATTTCAGTTACTATACATTGGAATGAAACCTAGAAGTTCTCTGAAAAAATAAAGGGCATTGAGATAAGAAAATCATATTAGTTCCTTTTAGCTTAATACATCTTCATATGTTATTTAAATACTTTGGGAAGAGTTAGGTGATGCTATTCTTTCAATTTTATTTATGCCTTCCGGAGGTCATGACTACATCTATTTGAAAAACAAATATGGGAAAACACTGAGCATTTTATAGTAAGATTAGGTATAAATTGGAAATTCAGATGAATAATGATGGCAATAATTCCATTAATTCAAAGATAAAAAACATTTTGCCCACTTTATTTACCTGGAACACTTTTAATCTCCAGGCTCCATTTTCATGGATTAGTTCCATGAGGGTAAGGGCTTTGCGTCTACTTGATTACTACTGTACTTCAAGTATTCATCCCATTGCCCAGCACAGTAGATAATGAGTACATATTTGTTGAATGAATGAGTGAGTGAATGAAATGAATATGAGGTTCAGACTGTATTTGTACAATCAGGATAAAACTGATTTGACCTTGGGGAGGCATTGCCCCATTTAGAGAATATAATCTAAGGTAAAATTCCTTTTAGAGTTACTATCCCAGATAGCTGCTTAAATGTTACCATTTGTTCTATTGTTTGAAGATCTGTTTCCCTCCATAGTGTGGAGCCTACCCCAAGATGATTGTCTTGTGAAAGAATTATCTTCCTGTTGAATAATGAATGCTAGTGCTGTAAGGACCTTAAAGACCAGTGGCTACACTCTGTGGAGGTAAGGGGTTAATGATTGGAAAATGATACCTCTGGCCCAAATCACTTGACCCCATTTCCACAGGGACTATGTGGCACAGCAGTTATACCCACTCACTAGAGAAAGACAGGTCCCCATTAGAATTCTGTCTTGTGTCTGAGATAAGAATAGTTCCTAATTCATAGAATTGTTTGAATGCATGATAAAATTATGAATGTAAAGTATTTAGAAGAGTGTTTGGTATTATTTAAATTAAGAGTTCCAGAGTATGGCCAAGTTGCATGATTAGAAAATAAAGCATAATGAGCTTGAAGGTCCAAATTCATCTTCCCATATTAAATTTTCCCTGACCCCTCCCCCCCCCAAGTAGAATGGATTGATTCTTTCTTTAAAACACTTATATGGTATTCTACGTGTATGTCACTCTCTGCCTCTCAAATAGTGACCCTTGTAAAGGAAGAGTCAGTCGTAATGGTAGGCAATTTCTGTTAATTTCACTTGAATAGCTATCAGTATTATCCTCCAATGAAATTAATGCAGGGGTCTGAGACCAAGGCATTGCCCACATAGACGCCTTTAATGATTAGTCCGATTATTCAAACTATGAGTCTTTTGCCCTTACTCAACTGTTTTAAAGAGGAATAATTTAGTCACATGGGTTATTGGTCTAGATAAGGGTTTTTAAAACTTGGCAGTATTGACATTTTGGGATGGACAATTATTTGTTATATGGGGCTTTCCTGTGCACTGTAGAAGGTTTAGCAACATTCCTAGTTGCTACCCACTAGACATCAGTAGCACCTGCCTTCCCCACATTTGTTTGGACAATGAAGGACATTGCTAGACATTGCCAACACATATCCCAGAGAGCAAAACCATTCTCAGTAGAGGACCACTGGGGTAGATTACATCAAATTGTCACTTTTCTTTGTTATATTTTACTCATAATCAATTTATGGAAAATGCTTTGAAATAAGATCATGGAGTCGTCTTTCTGAGGCAATTTAAAAACAGAGAATGATAATTCTCAGCTCTGAATCATTTAGAACAAGCTTGTCCAACCTGCGGCCCAGGACAGTTTTGAAGGCAGCCCAACACCAATTCATAAAATTTCTTAAAACATTATGAAAATTGTGCATGAACTTTTTTTTTTTAAGCTCACCAGCTATCATTAGCATTAGTCTATTTTATGTATGGCTCAAGACAATTTTTCTCTTCCAATGTGGCTCATGGAAGCCAAAAAGTTGGACACCCCTGGTTTATAAGGTTGGACATTTGACCATTAGAAATAGCTCTTAATTCTCTGAATTGAAGATACTGAAGATACAGAAGCCCCACACACCTACTTGGGTTAGCCCCCTTCTTCTTAAATATTTAAATATTAACGTACAACTGTTACATTTGCCTTTCTACGATGTAAGAACTCTCTAGTCAAAATTACTGGAGTATAGTCACAAATCATGCTTCCTTTAAAACATCTTTGCTTTATTTGTATACCAGTTTCCATTTGACCATATTTGCCTTATCCTTCCCAGATGCACAAAGCCTCCTGGGCTATATCCTGGGTCTATTGAGTCTAGTAAAACAGGGGGTTTGTGGTGATTGTAGCTGTACATACATCTCAGAGCCCTCTCTGTGCATCAGCTGACTAATACACCTGGTGCCTGGAACATATTTTAGCATGGCTGCTCTAGCAAATTTGCAGCACTCATTCCAACTCACTCTAGCTGCCCCACCCCACAGACAATCAGAGCGTTGTGTGGAACAATCCCTGAGTAGTTCAAAGAGCATAGCCTAGGGCTCAGGGGTTGCTGTTTATTTGTGGCAATAGATCAGGAATGATATAGCAGTAGCTTTATGGATGTGCTTAGGATCAGCAGCACGTGAGGCTCTGGCTCTTTCTGTCAACCCTCTATTGTCACTGAAAACAATGCTGTATCTGAAGAGTTGGACACGTTCTGGGAAAATACGCATTAGGAATGCACATGAGCTCACAATGGCCTCTGGGTCTGTTGGCACATCTCTTTGTATTCTTCTATCTCAGATAGATGACACTGCACAGGTGAGGTATAATAAGGTTGTGCATGCTTTTATAGATGCCTACTGGGCTTATTAGTCAAGGTGGAGATAGGGAGTCATAGGATGATTTGAGGAAGCTAAGATGTCTCTAAAAGAATCATATGTCCCCTATCTCCATAGAGTGTCCTGAGTTCCATCTAAAACAAGTTTAAATTAAGACTCTTTCCAAACTCTGTCATCCTTCAATTATCCATATGATCAAATTAAAATAAATCACGCTTCTAGGGTGAGGTACAAAAGGATCTAACTTTAGAATATCAATAAAACATAAAAGATGGAAAAACACCAGTGACAAGGAAGATTGCCTAAAGGAAGAGATAACAATAGATGAAGCCATTACCTTATCCCAAACATGTGATTCTGACTTAAACACAGAGAAAGCGGAATCATGAATGAGATTTAGGAAGAACTCACCAAGAAGGGTTCCTACTTCTTTAAGTATGTTTTTTAGCACTAAGTTTATATGAAAGATGGAAGAAAGTTTATTTCAAACATCAGTGACTTGTGTTGGCAATACTGTTTTTATTGACTATTATTCCAAGCTATGGTTTTTATATATTCCTGTTCTCTTTGACTGATATTTAATTAGTACATTTTAAAGAACATTTTGTTATTTTATGGTCAGGGTGCTAGCTCTAACAACTGGAAATTTGTAAAACTGCATAATATGGCCCTTCCAACATGGTTCTATCAGCTATACACCAATAAATAACAGTGATTTCAAGGATGATTAATCATAATCATTATAAAGCACTTTGGCCAAGCCAACATCTGTTTCCATGGATACAGCAGTCGGCCATCCCGGTTGGGTAATTTATATGTTTTAGTTATTGTTCCCAGATGACTATGAGGACCATTGTACATATAATGTGACCTTTTAACTTTTGGCCCCAGTGGACTCTGTGATTTACACGCAGCTGGTAGTCCTTTTGAGAAGTTTTTCTTGAGAATTTGTGGAGCTCTGAGGAAGTGAAGCAGGATTTCAAAGGTCTTCCCATCATTGCTTCCTCGAAGAGCCAAAGTGAAGAAAAGAACAGTGGTGACAATGTCAGTAACAAGCAGCCAATGGTGCTGATGCTATTGTCAGTGAATCAGAGATCTAAAGACTCACAGCACTGGGGAAACTGAGGCTCAGCTCTCTCCATGTCACACTGCGATTGAGTATAAAACTGGTTCACAACCAGATCTCCTGACTTCCAGGCCAGTGTGCATCTTTTCCTTAATTATTTTACACAAGTATGTTTTATTCAGTTCTTTGTTGCATGCATGTTTACTGAACTTGTACTATGTGACAAGCTCTAGGTACTGTGTTGACAAGTTAATGGCAAGCCAAGAAATCAAAACTTGACTTGATTCCTGCCCTGTGCTCAGAGCATGACTAGTCTGGGAGACTGCATTAAACAAATAATCACACAGGTCAATGGACAGTTAGGCTGAGACAAGTATTGAATAGGTGAGAGTTATACCCTGAGGTGCTGTCATCGAGCATTAGGTCTAATTATAGAGGTAAGGGTAGGCTTCTCTTGAGCACTTCACCTGAGCTGAGATGGAAAGAAGAAATTAACTATAGGGTGGCCCATGAGTAGGTATACAGTATAATTAATTTGCATTTTATTACGTTGTTTATTACATTTACGTTTGTTTAACTCTGTTTAATTTTGTATGTGCTCAAAATGTCTTCCACCAACGTTACAATGTTCTTTGAATCTGTCCAGTACATTGTGACACACAAATTCCAGTCTGTTGTGATGAATTTCATTGATCAACTGTATACCTACTTTTGGGCCACCCTGTACATGAAAATCGGAGGAAATAGCATGTCAGGGACCAACATGTGCAAATGCCCCTTAGTAAGAGCAAGCAAATTGAGTACTAGTACTGTAATTTTCTCCATTTTTCTGCTATGAAGTCCAGGTGCTGGGAATATCAGGAAAGCCCGAGGTCTTGTCTGTTATTGGCAAGTCTGGTTTCATACATGGCAGGCCCAGGTATCCAGGGTTCTGATTTCCTTCAGCAGAGAAGAGAAGTCATGCAGTGGACTATTGTCATGGGCAAAAGGGATAGGCTGAGTGTAGACTTTTCCCTTTTGATGTGTAGGATTCACAGTATTTCTCCCACATACTGGATGTGTAAGATACTACATTTGAAATGCACCTGCCTGAGTTAATTTTATATGCTGTGTACCAGATAACCACTGACACAGCAGCTTAAATGACACAGTTATTATCTCACAGATTTTCTGGGTCAGAAGTCCACGTGTGGCTTAGCTATGTCTTCTGCAAGTCTTCAGAATGTGCACCAGGGTTTCATTCTCATCTTGAGTCTTGTCTGGGGCAAGGTCCACTTCCAATTTTAGTCAGGTTGTTGGCAGAATTTATTTTCTTGTGACTGTAGGGCTTATAGCAGCTGCCTTCCTAAAGACTGCAGAGAAAGAAAAACCCTAGAGCAAGTGGGCTAGCAACATGGAGTCTTACATAACTTAATGTAATCACAGGAGTCACATTCCATCACCTTTTCCTTATTCTATTGGTTCCAATAAAGTCATAGGTCCAGCCCACACTCAGAGAGAAGGAATAATACAAGGGTGTGAACTCTGAGAGGCAGAGATCATAGAACCAGTCTGTTTGCCACACTAGGTATGACCTAACTTCACACACACACACACACACACACACACACACACACACGGGGGCTGTTTTGTGCTTTCCTGACTCATCATGTTAGAGAGACCCCTGGATATGGTTCGGTTGTCACCTAAATATGGAATATGGAAGTCCAATAGTGAGTGAAAATCTCCTGGTGAAAAAATCCCCTAGCCTAGTACTTGGCAGACAGAGTACCAAGTACTGTGGGTGATGGGGAAATAGGGGGGTCTTAGGGATTTTCTCTAGTTCACCCTGCTTCCCTTAGAAGGAAATAAGCAAGAAGGTGAATAAACTGACACCAAAGATTAACTCAACAGAAACTTGGTAGAAAAAGGCAGACTTGGGGCAGGAAAGGGCATTGGCTGAGTTGGAGGGAGTTCTGGCTCTGCTACCTCAGGTGGGTCATCTCCCTCCCATGGGATGTGCTCATAAAATGAAACAAGCAACTTGGAGCAGGTGATCTCTCAGTTTCTAGAATGGTAGTGTGGGGAGCGGGGGCGGAGGTGGGGGGAGAGAGAGAGAGAGATGGGTAAGGTTGTGGAGGTCTGATGGGGCCGTATCCTAACCTTAGCTAGAGGATGATGAGGGAAAAACTAGAATATAAGAGGCTTCGAATTCTAGTTTATGGCCTTTGGCATCACTTTAGCACCCTATAAGAAAGACAAGACTCAGCAGAGAGATGACTTGCCCAAGGTGTTGCCTTACCTTGTCTTTTTGCCAGCAATGCTGAGATCAGGGTTGACATCTTATGATTTCTGGTTTGTGCTTTATCACTTCACCATGGATGGCTAAGCTAAGGAGGGAAGTTTCAGGACGCTTTGAGGAGGGTAGAGGGCAAAGGGATGTGGAAAGGTGCACAAAGGAGAGTTATAAGACCTCCAATTATAAACTAGGCCTATTTCAAACATTTCTGCAGTAGGGTATGATGGTGCCTTCCTGCCTTGAACAGAAAATTTCTATATTTTTTAAAGTGACTTTTAGATAGACTCTTACAGTCATATATAGGCTGCTCTTCACTCTGCCTCTTCACATAGGAGGCAAGGAGTTTTTTGCTTTGTATTATTATGCAACGCTGAAAGGCTCGCTAGGCCTGGTATAATGTGTAGGCCTCTGAGAGGCTGATGACCGCACTCGGGCACCTCTCTGAACCTTGTGAGTGGTGGTATGCAACCCTAACATAACAGAAGTCCAGGCCAAGACAGGGCTACTGACAGTGCTGTCACCACCCCTTTGTAGCTGAGGTCAGCTCCCTAGTAAATCACAGAGGGGAGAATTTCACTCAGCCCTCTTTGCTTGTAATCTTGAGGATGCAAATGGAAACAGCAATTAGTCACAATTTTCACCCATCAGATTAGCAAAAATGAAAGAGACTGAAATAGCCAGTGGGATATAAATGATACAGCCACTTTGAATAACAATTTAGCAATCCCCCCCCACCACCAAAAAGCAAAAAGACAAAAAAACCTCAAAGTGAATGCATTTTGACTTCCAAATCTATACTCCAAAGAGGTAACTCTTCTACCTGCACAAGCAAATCTGCACAAAACTGCCTCTCCACCTTTATTTGTGAGTCAGATATTTGAAACAAACTAAATGAAGAAAATGTAATGAAATATCGTAACAGAATAGCTGTAGTAGGGTTTGTTCATGCCATGGATCATAATCCAGTAGTAAAAGAAATGAATACAACCCCTCTACGTAATCATGGATGATCTCAAAAACATAACATTAAGTGGAAATATTGCAAAAAATATGATTTTATGATATAATTTATTTAAATGTGAAAAGCAGCAAAACATAATATGTATTATTTATGGATACATTTATATATAGGGTCTGGCAGAAGTAACACCCAGACTTGAGTTATAATTTTATCACGAAATCATAACTGTACATGCTTATGATTTTGTAATATAATAAAAGATTTGGTTTAGATTATAGAGTCAAAAGGACTTGAGTTATGATTTTGTAACAAAATTATAATCATATGTATTTATGATTTTGTAATATAATAAAAGATATGGTATTGATTACTAGCTCATTAAAAAAGGGGCGTTATTTGTGCCAGACCCTGTGCATCCAACTCTCACAATGGTTTGGGAAGTTGAATAGCAAAGTGCTGGTAGAGGCTGCTTCTGAGAAGGGAAGGAGGAAACTGAGTCAGAGATAGGAGACTAAGGGGGCTTTCATTTGACTTAACAGATTATTTCTTTTTTAAAAATCCAAAAAAATTAAAAAATGTCAATATATGGTCAGTTTGGTGTGTGTGTGTGTGTGGGGGGGGGACAGAATCAAGTTTTTTATTCTTTAAAATTGTTTTTAAAGTTCTCAAAAATAATTATTAATGAAGAAGATCACTATTTCTCACTAAGTGGTGGAATTTAAAGTGATTTGCACCTACCTTCCTTTGTGGAGCCTGAGTTGAAAACGGTTTCAGAGGGTTAGATTCAGCAGAATTTGGGATAATGACATGCACATATATATAAAATGTGGAGTTACATACGGAAAACAGAGTTCAGAAATTGCCCTTTGTAAACACATTGCAAATTTGGAACTGGGAAACTTTAAAAAAACAATGTACCCAAAGAAGGTTTTAAGTAAGCAGTTGCTGAATTGGATATGCATGATGATTGCAGCTAATTGCATTTTTAATAGAATTATTCTTTGGTGTCTAGGAAAAGAAAGTTGAAAAGTAAGAAATAAATTATTTTTACGCTAAGTCTGAATTTCAGATGGGTTCTGATTGTGAAGGAATTGCCTTGCTGAAGTTAGTCTGCCGTCCAGATGAGTGGCCATGCAGCAAAACCATTTAGTGAGTTCGAGGGAAACCAACACACTTAGAATTTTGCAAGCACAGGCAGGATGGGCAGCAGTAAACATTTCCGTTCAATAATGTTCAGAAAATCAGACCCCCTGCTGCTTTGATTGCCAGAGTAAAAAAAATCCAAAGATACTGTTGGAAATCCTCTTTGATTTCTTTTAAACCAAAATGATTAAGAGAGTTAAATTGTAATGTGATCATAGATTTCTGTATCTCAAAAACGTGTCATTGTTACACATCATTAAAGCTAAGTTTCATTAGTAAATTATTCCAAGGGTTATTAGTAGTAATTCTGTGTGTCATTCTATATCTGTGTAAATAATCAGTGTAGAATCAACACTCACTCTGCAGTGTGGAGGTGGTAAACAAATAGAAAACTGGGTAAGTTTTTTGCTTTTCAATTACCTCTTTTTTTCCTGCTCGAATTCATTCCTTATTTTGGTTCCAGATTAAACCTTTCAAGGTATCTCTGGTGCCATCACTCGCTTTCTTGGAAAGGTTCAAGGATACCTCACTTTCCACTCAATTAAAAACAAACTTACTGATCTACGCTGATAGTCTTCCCTAGTATTATTTCCTACCATTCTATAGCCTGCCAGGCCAAGTGATTACTTTTTATTTTTATTCAACTAGTTGAGGCAGTCCAAGTGGTTTAGTTTTGGAATCTTTTCTGAATATTTCTTACCTTCTCTTCATTCTTTTCCCCTTGTCATACTTCTTCTCTTATTCATTTTTTCTGCCAATATGCTCTAGAAATTACAACAATTACCTTAAAATTCATGGCTTCCATGAAACCTTTTTAAATTCTGTACTTTTTGTACACCATTTGAAGAATGGGCCATCTGCAGAATATTTATGAACTTCTGAGTATTAATTTAGCCTTCCTTACTCTATTGCAAGCTTCTCAAGCATTGTACTTATGACTTACTTATATTTATGTCCCTTCAAGTAGCTAGCACTATGCCTTACAAATAGTAGGTGCTTAGTTAATGTTTAATTAATTATTACTTGACTCTGTGCATAGTTTATGGAAAAGTTGGCCCTAGTTAGTTATTAACTGACCTGAGTTCAATTGTCAAGTTTTCAATTGGCTTAACAAACTGAAAGCTAAGCAAGTGACTTTATAATCTGGGACCTACATTCTACGTGGCAACTTTCCTGGAATAGGCTCAGGTATAAAACTGTCTTTATTTTCTTGCTGCCATATGTGGAGATAGCTTCAATGACAGAGTGAAGTCAGAGATCAGTGACCTCCAAAAACTCTCATGATCACGATTGTGCCAATTTCTTTGGGAGAAAAAGGATTTCCTTTTTAGTCAATGTTTCCAACATCACAGAGTTGAAGAGATTCTATGGGGTGTTTCTTGTACTGGGTCTGATTTGCTGTGGCGTGGGAAGACGACACAGCACCAGGCCTGGTGTGTCTGGATAGGCAGGCACAGTGATGGGTGAAATGGCCTATGGACTCAGGTCCTTAGAATACTTCAGGACATCCAACCCTTGCCTGAATTACACATATTATGGACCCTTATTTTATTTATTAATTTAATTTACTTATTTTTTATTTTCTTCTGTAACTCATTTTAAGTAGCTTATGACCAACACCTCCATTAAAACACTGAGATATAAATAGGAAAGAAAAAAATGTTAAGACTAGGGAAAAACACAAGTTTGAGTCAGAGGAAGGTTAAGACTACGGGTGGGAAGTGAGGGGAAGGAGAAAAGCACAAAGGTTCACACTACATGGGTCTTCATAGTTGTTAGAGCTCATGCTGGCAACCAATGTGAAAACAAAATTAGTTTGGGACACAGTGATAATCGTGTCAGTCGGTGAGAAAGAAATACTTCATGAGATTCAAATCTTAACTCAGTTGCTCATACGGAGCGCCCCCTAAGGGCAATGAGTGGTATTCTCAACACCACCACGTGAAACAGTGACTTTAGTATGATTCCTCAGTAAATGACAGAGGTGCAATTCCATACAAGAACTGTCTCAAGGGTCAGGGTAGCTCAGGGCAAGAGTGCACCTTCCCAGAGGGATTAGCTTGAATTGAGGGCAAACCTGAAATGCTAGGAAGAATGGAAAGACTAGCAAAAAGTCCTCCACAAACATCTCCTTCTTCAAATATGCTTTGGAGAGGAGGTGAAAAGTGTAGAGTTTGATTGTATTTTTTATGAGCCCATGAGGGATTCTTCAGTATTAATTGAGGGTGCATTATTAATTATTCATTGGCTCTCATCATGTCATATGCTGAATTATTCTTATTATCACCACCTCTACCAAACTCACCATCCTCAGAAAGTATCTATTTAATGCCCATCATGATATGCACATAATTAGTGATTAATGATCCTAAGTTGAATTAACTGTGCTAAAGTAATTCCAAGTTTGTCTTTGGAAACTGACAGTTAAGTATGCACTAAAAATATATGAAAGATAAACAGAATTTTTTCTAATCAAATGTATCAGCATGAAATACCTCATTTTGCAAGCCATCAGAAAAATGGCCCTAAGAACTGTATCTGTGAAATAGGCCTTCAGAGAGTTTTAAAATGAAGATGAAGGGATGGTAAAAAATGTGCTCTGGACAAAGAACAGTGTTTGAGAGAAGACTCAGCAGGCAGAGCATTTCTAACTTTATTTGAAGAACTCCAAGTCCACAAAAATGATAAAAAAAATGGATATTTCAGCAATGATCTCCTTTTACCCTAAAGCTGTCTTGCTTAGTAGAGATTAGGATATAGTCATCTATGTAAAGAGACCCAGAGTGTTGACAGAAAGACCTCACAGGGCCAAGGTAGGATGTTTCCTGAGTTCAAATCCTAAACTTTAAGACGTCTCCCTTCTGTCTCTTAAGTCTGCTAAAGATACATTAAAAATTAATAAATGTTAGGCAAGGGGAGAGCAGATCTTCCATTTGTAGGCTCTCCTCTTCCTCACCATGTTATCCAGTTACACCCTTTTTGCTTTGTTCTGTAGTTCCTTCTCATCTTGTTCTCCCTGCCGATTCACCCAAGTAGAGCATAGCATAGAACATCTAGTGGATGATTGTATTTATGGATTGACTCTTCAATTTGGGGAATGAGCTAAAGAAACCTACTCTCTGAAGAATGTTACAGGACTTTCTGACAAAGCAAGAGCATCATAACATACACTTGATATTTCAGTTATGATTTGGGTTCAACTGTAAGTATCAGGTACCAGAAATAATTGTGGCTTAACCAAAATAAAACATGTGCAGTGAACATGTAGGGGTGGTCAGCAAAAGGTGGGAGAGCAGATCCATGATGTCATCCGGTTCTAGGTTTTGTCTTGCTTCACCAGTCTCAGCATGGCCACGAACTCTATCAAGCCATGAACTGAGATGGCTCTTGGAGCTCCAGTCATTAGAGCCAATGAAGGTTAGCAGCTGAGGGAAACTGGGGAGGGTAGAGACTACTCACCTGTTTAAATAGTGCTCTTAAAGAGACATCCAGTTGGGTCAGACAAGGCTTTGATTTATATCACATTGCCTAGAGCTTGGGCACAGGTTGCAGAAGAGCTAGTAAGTCAAGACTGTTCCTGGAGGCAATGTATCCCAGTAAATATAGGGGCTCCGTTACTGAGGAAGAAAGGTAGGATGCCACAAATAATGTAAATAAATTATTATAATTAGGATTTCTAGTTTCTGATAATACAGATTTAGGACTTGTTTCCCAACTTAAATAATTTTCTCACTTAGGCTACTCTTTCTGGGTTGCATCTACTTTTAACCTCAGAGCTAAATAAATCTCATCTCATATGTTTCTATAGCTAAAGAGAAAAGAAAGATAATTGGTATCTCCTTTCTGTTTTTCATTCTATAGTTGATAAAAATTCTCAAAATTCTTGTAATAAATTTTACTTCTAAATATCCTGATATTTCTTCCTCTTTGTTGCTTCTTTTTATTTTGCATTTATAATCTTCATTATTTATTTATATTTTTAAAACTGAGGACCCTTTCCAACCCCATGTGAATGTGTATCATTGTTTTCTTGTTTTTGGCAAGAATTTTTGTGTAAGATTAAAACTACTTACCTCCTTCATGCCAAATTTAATTATGTCTTAATGCAGAACCACTTTTAATGAAAGATGATAAGAAAGACAGATACTTGGTTATGTTTAGTTTTGAAATTTTACTCCATGGGATAGGATTCCTGACCCATTTGAAGTTAGGTGTAAAAGAAAATGGCATCCCACAAATCGCAAGGTAGATGGTAGGAAACGTTTTGAAGCCCCTTCCCCTTCATTCTCCTTTCTTGCTAAAAATACATTGCTTCCTTCAGAATTCCTTCCTTCCTTTTTTTCTTCTTAAAATAAGTTTTATCCATTGCAAATGACAATTCCTTATAGATGTACCTACTTTTAGAATTTTCCACTACTCATCAAAGGCTTTTAACTCTGTTAGTCTTTTAAAGTTGTTACCAAAAAGAGTTTAATTTTGAACATAGGCAAAATGAAACACCTTGAATCTCTCAACCTTAACACAAGTTTCACATTTGCATAGGTTCTAATGGTACCACGTTTCACTTCATCTGAGATGTATCATTATTTTATGTATCACTAAGAAAGAAAAGGTTCTTACAATTAAAACACGAGATAGTATTAATTGTAAAATGCATCTTGATTTTACAGTTGTCAACATACTAAAATACGCATTTTAGAATTGAGAAAATTGGGTATTTGTTTACAAAAATACATGCTTCTGTAGTTACACTTATAGAATACAGATCTCTCTTTACTTTCTTCTACTCAAACTGTAAATAAACCATAAACATTGCTTACATTTCTACATTTACTTTATAATTATCATTTTAATAACTACATAGTTTTCCATTGAGTTGATGTACTGTAATTTACTAAATTATTTTGCTACTGTTTTGGATTTATGGTATTTCTAGGTTTTTGACAATAAATACCTTATGCATGTAGGTTTTTCCATATTGTTGAATAATTTATTTGTCTCACTTCTTGGATTGTCTGGATCAAAATATTTGTGAACATTCCTGCTATTTTTCCATTCCATGTTAAAAATGTACCAATTTCTACTGCCACCAGTAGTAAATGAACATCCCAATTCCAGAGGAACTACTCCAAATGTTGAGAACTTTTTAAAATCTCAATTTCTTTCTTATTCTAAAATGCTTATAAATGTTGCATTGATTTATATTTATTTGAACTAGTAAGGATAAACATTTTTCCTCATGCTTATTTATTAAATTTTTTTTATTAAGGCTTATTTCCCATCCACATATAGTTTTGGTTTCTATTACTTAAAGTTGCCACTGGCATTGCTTTTAAAATAGTTGTGCTGTTGGTATGACAGACAAAAAATCTAATCTTTGTTTTACATGAGGTCAAGATCATGGTGGTGGTTGAGTGGGGTGATGCGGAAAGAGAGGTGCCCCTGGTTTAGCAGAAAGACTGGGAACTTCCTGAACTTGTATTCCCAGCATCTACAGAGTCTCAGTGGTCTTGATTTTCTTTTGTCTTTGAAGGACCTGAGGTGAAGAGCCCTGTAAAAGGAAGACTTTGGTGCTAAGCCTACTGAGTTTTAATTCTGATTTTGACACTTACTAGCTATATTGCATAGGGTAAATTACTTGAAGTCTTGTCTCAATTACGTGGTCTATTAACCCATTTCCTGTTTGCCCTGAGAGTACTCGGCTGTAACGTTTACCCCGAGATAACTCACAGATTACAGTCCTAATCTTACCCCCAAAGTTTGCCGTAAAATATTTTGCTTTTATTATAATTTTCACATTGCTCTAGTATATTGATAGTCTTTGGAAACAAATGTTTATAGCATTCTCTTTTTAGTAGTGGTATTTCCATTAAAAAACATAGTATTTTTCTATTTCTGAAAATGTCAAATCCTAGAAAACGTACATTCCTATGTGTGAAAAAAATTACTAAATACTGATCATCACATACATTCCTGTTACATTAGGATTAGAGACAAGTTCTATTTAGGAATAACTCCAAGAACAGTTTTTATATTTTAAGTTTACACTGAAAACCAGTCGGCTTTGCTTCAGCCTCAAGGAGCGTGTTTATGCCACATTAAATGAACGCTGCAGTGAGCTGTACTTTTCTTTTCTAAACGAGAAATGGGTGAAGCCTCACCTGGCGAGGTGTTGAGAACATCGAATCTCGTATGCAAAGTGTGAGGCCTCATTGGCAATAGCCCACTGACTTCTCCTGTGGCTTCCAGGGATGCTGGAGCAGGTCACACACAGTGTGAGAGCGTCACATTTAAGGGCTGTCCTTTGTAGAGTAGTTGTTGTGGATTTACATATTTATTGCAATATAGTAGACATTGTAGGTTTTATGAGCTATTTTCTTTCTTTTTTTTTTTGCTCTTTTTTCCAGGGGTGTGCACGAACCCAGTCCCCCAACTTCCACAAATTATGCCGTGGAGTTTCCCACATTTGGGGAAATCCTAGAGGTCAGCACATCCGGAGAGCAGTGGCTAAGCCTCGCCCTGGGAAAACCACCTTCGTGATCATGGTACCTCCCCTGCCAGGTAAGTATTATTTTCTTGTTTTAACTAAATCGAAATACTGTGACAACATCTTATCAGATGGAAGTAAAGTTTCTTGAGAAAAGGTACTTTTTCTAATGTACACAGCAAAATAAAATTACTGCTTAGATTAAAAAATGTATTAGCTTCATGAATTTTGTCTTTGAAGGACATAAGGTGATAGTTTATCATTACCTATGTGTTTTTCTTGTTACAAAATAAATGACATTTGTAGTAGGAGAATAATGCTCCCTGGCAAAGGGGCATTAAGGTTGCTCATCGGCTGAACTTAAAACGGTGAGAGTACCCTGCATTATTCAACTGTGCCCAGTGTAATTGCAAGAGCTGTTAGAAGTGGAAGAGGAAGGTGGGATGGGGGTCAGAGTGACGAAACACAAGCGGAACCGAACCCACTGTTGTTGGCTTTAAGGTGGAGGAAGGGGGCTATGAGCCAAGGAGTGTAAGCATCTTTTAGAAGCTGGAACTGGCAAGAAAGTGGATTCCCTAGCTCCTCTAGAGTTTCCAAAAGGGACCACAGACTTCTTGACCCTTGCTCTGGCCCGTGAGACCCATTTTGTGTTTGTAAACTAAAGGACTGTAAGATAATCTATTTCTGCTGCTCTACAGCTCTCAATTTGTGCTAGGTTTTAACAAAAGCAATAGAAAACGAATACAACTTTGTTGGCAGAAAATTTAGAAAATACGGACAAGAGAAAAAAAGAAAATAAAAGTTACTTATATGATTTCCTAGCTCTGTCTTCTGAAAGGGCCCAGAATTAGTGGCATACCAATAGCAACAGCATCCCTGCCCCCAGATTTTGGTCAGGAAAGGAACCATAGTAACTTGACAGTGGTGATACCTGGCAGACCCATTTTAACCAGTGGTCAAGGTTAACATCACCAGTGTAAGTCATATTGTTGTCACATACCTCCCGATCTGATGTAACAAGAAAGGCACTCGACCTCTCTATGGTATTTTTAAAACCTATAACCTCAGTCAAAACATGAAAAAAAAAATCAGGAAAATCCAAATTGAGGCACCATTTACAAAATACCTGGCCAGTGCTCCCCCAAACTGTCAAGATTGTGATAGATGAAGAAAGACTGAGAAGGTGTCAGAGACCAGAGAAACTAAGGAGACATGATGCCTAAGGGCAAACCCATGTCCTTGACTAGGAAAAGGACATCATTGGAAAAAGCCTGGGGAACTCTAAATAAAGTCTTGAGTTAATCGTGCGGAAGCAGTATCAATCTCTCAGTTATCACACGAGTACCCTAGTTACGTAAGAGGCTGACATTGGGAGAAACTGAGTGAAAGGTACATGGTAGCTCCCTTTACTACATTTCCAACTTTTCTATAAATCTAAAATTATCCCAGAGTAAAAACAACAACAACAACAACAAAAACCTTTTACATAATATCACTCAAAATTGCTATTAATGTTTTATAAAAATGAAGTTAAACTCTAAGATTTTTGGCAACCTATTGTTTTACTTTCATCGTATTAGGACATTATCCCATTGGTAAAGCCATGAGAGACATTTGTCTCCCTGTTTCTAGTCATTGTGGTTCTTTTAGATCCTTTGGCTGCTTAAAGGGAGATAGTGACTGGTCAGGAGAATCTTAGGTTGTACTAGACAAATGACATCTACCATATCATGCCTGGCCTTTATTTGGTCCAAACCTCACTCTACTTGTGAAAGAGAAAAGCTTTCATGGAGATTCCATAAGCTTTAATATTTATTACACTTGAATACATTCTCCACTCTCTGCATAACTGCCCCCCCTCTAATCCCCACAGCACAAGAAAAGCAGGAGGAGAGAGTCCTGTTACTTTAACACAAGAGCATTGTCTTGCTTTGTAATCCATAATTTATGCCACCAATAGATGTGACATTGTCCGTTGAAGGAAAAAAACAAACAGACCCAAATGACTATTTACTGCTGGCCAGTCACTAGATGTTATATGTGCATCAACTCATTTAATTCTCAAAGCAATCCTCTAAGGTAGGAAATACGCTCATTCCCATTTCACACATCTATACAGAGAAGTTAAGTAATCTACCCAAGGACGCACAGTAAGAGGCAGAACTAAGTTTCAACCCAGGCAGCCCGGCTCCTGTCAGAATATTTGATCCTTGTATTATGCTGTCTCCTCAGGGAACAGGTATGTAAATTGGGAGTTCTGGGAGAAATCACAGAGCTTATTCTATGGAAATCAGATGTGGAGTAACAACAACAAAACCCTTCTGCAGTTGTCTGTCTTGTGTTAGTGAATCACACAACTCGGAGGAGAGAATGTCAGAGCCAGCAGCAGGAACACGAGAGAAAGTGTAAACTAGAGCATTCCCTGTCCTCTCTAATGTGTCGTTCCTACTCTAGTTAATATTAAACTCCCATTTAAGTGACATTATTTTCAATATCTGTCATAAATATTTTTCTACATCATTTTTGATTATATCATAGCTCATCACATCAATGTAATGAACCCTAGAACTTTTGCAAGTTCAGAAAAGGGAATGTGGCAATATCTTTAAGATGCTTTACAAACTATAAACTGGTATGTAAATAGTAAGCATCCTATTATAACATATTTTTAAAATTAGAACTAATTTTATACAATATTCCTAAGTATCTGTATAGTTAGTTAATGCTAAACTAAACAAAAGTTAGATGTAGTTTTCTCTTATCTTGGTTTCTGTCTTGCAGTTTCTCTTTGTGAATAGAATTAAATTACAACCAAAAATAGAAATGCATTTGTTAGCACCTCGTACCATTGTTCTGAAAGAAAGATATTTTTCCATGATGGCCAACCTTCCCACACTGAGTAATATACAATTGAATTTGCATGTTAAAAAAATGTGTGCACTGCCTTTTTATAATTAAAGATAAGATTAACCTGTGAGTTGAATTTTCCTCCAACAACAACTTACAATATTTTCATGTTAATTTCACTGAAAATTGGGTGAGGGTAATAGGTAATTATTTTCTGCTGACATTCTCTCCTATGTGCATTTTGGGACTGAGCTGTCAGTTTTGATTTCAGCTTAGTTTTCATGTAGAGTTGGTGCATTGAGATTATTTTCCTATTATTGTTTAATACGTGCTTTTTTATGGGAGTAGAAGTAATTTTGGTTCATCCTGTCAATCATTCCCTCGTAGTTTGGACACTACATGAGAAATAGAGAAGGAAAGTTTTGGACCATCTGTTTCAAACTGTCTAACTTATTTACATGTATAAAAACCCTGATTTTGTACTCTTTGTTAGAACTGACCGTGGTTTAAATTAAATAATTTTAATGAAAATCTATGTCGTGCTAATGTCATCGACGAAAAGTCATTTTATTTGTTTATACAAATAAATCCTTTCATTCATTTTTAATGCCAGGCTCCTACGTATATTGCATTGACTGGGTGGTGTTTATCTAGGTAGCTTGGAATATAATGTCAGCGGATCTCATCTTTTCTTAGCCTTCTTAAGAATTTGAGGTGTTGAATCACATGAAGACATTCTGATTAATGTAATTATTAATTCATAAGGAGAAATGTATTTTCATTTATACACTGATGGTTTAATAATAATGTTTTTAATTTATTATTCATTCTTCAAACATTTTTTTCATGTGCCAACTATATAATGCTCCTGTTAGTTGGAAAGAGGGGTGTAAGATATATAACACAAGGTCTCTGGGCTCCAGGCAGCAACTGTTCAACAGCCTGGAAAGGTATGTTTGAAAATTATTTGATATATTTTGCAGGACTAATGAATGTTTTCGATTAGGGGCATTAACGAAGGATTTAGAGAATTTAATTGACAGTGGTCTATGGGCTTTATAACTTAGGGGATTATAGGCTGGGACACCTGATATGAGGACATTGCAGCAGGACTACAGGCAAATTAGGGCGGTGACATTTAGATGGATGGACAAAAGAGGAACGGAAGCAGCTGAGGAGAATCCAAACAGCCTGACAGCTGACCAGCTGCCGATTCTGAAGGTTTGTGTCTGAGTGAATGAATGAATTATTTTAGAGACATAGTCAAGTCTGGGAGGGACTGTGGGTGGGAACAAAGGTGGTAGTCTTTTTGAGCAATTTGAATTGAGGAGTGTATGGGATAATCAGTAAGCAGTGAGCATACAGGTTGAGACACGGAGAGAAGATAAGGAGGGACAGTTTCTGGAATCCCTTTCTTATAAAAAGAATTTAGTATTCAGCAGCTGTCAGAGTGGATAAGATTCCCTAGGGTAGTTGTTTTCAACCACTGTTGACTGTGACCTATAATATATTTTACATCATGACTCATTACATGTGTATGTCTAAACATGAATATTGATGCATGCTGTATTATATCCATGTATGCATATATATAATCTTCATATAAGCATGTTTCCCCCCAATTTTAACTTTATTATTATACATTTAATATACTTGATAATTTTCCACTGCATTTTTAAAATCTTATTTTGAAAAAGTGCTGATCAAGACCCACTTAATAGATTTTGCCATCTACGGGTCAGTCACCCCTGCAGTGCTGGGGTCCAGCTTCTGTGTGTTCTTCCTTTATGGCATGGCCATGCCCTCTATAGAGAAGGGTAGGGTGTGAGCAGGTTGGTGTTGGGAACCTGCTCCAGAATTCTCCACGCACCTGAACTTGAACTGAGATGAAGCTACAACACTTAATTAAGGATGTCATCCAAGTCTTAGGAATCCAGAGTGTGCAAGGTCTGGTTGTACTTTATACATGATAAAAAGAAAGGCAAAGAGAAAAGACAAAAGGTTAAAGCAAAGTAGGTAAGAAAGGGATGAAGAAAAATTTACTTTGATGTTGCCTTCACCTCTTCTCATATGTGTATGAGGTTAGATCATTGGCAATTAAATACTTTTAAGGTCATCAGAGGAGCCAGAGCTCTTAATCTGTTTTTATATTGAAAGTAGGAAGGTTGGAGAGTAGTGTGTGCACTTGTGCTTGTATATATATGTGTGTTTGTGCACTTGTGTGTTTTTGTGTTTGCACTTGTGTATTTGTGTGTGTGTGTGTGTGTGTGTGTGTGTGTGTGTATCATGTGCCATTTTATTACTTTATTTTATGCAAACCTTCACCCTGACCTTCAGTTTACACAGGCTCTTTGACATCACTGCCTTAGACGCTGCCATCTGCTACTGTCCCTTCATGTTGAAATTGATTATTCCCCTCCCAGATACTCTACTTAATTCATTTTAAGATTTAAGTATCTAGTGTATCTTCTTTATTTTCCCACTAGTTTTGCCATCATTTTTGATAATGTCACATAATAGTAGCATGGGCAATGCACACCCATAGCCTATCCACCACCCAAGATGCTCCTTCAAGGCTCTTGTTTCCATCAGCCCTCTGCAGCCACTTACTCTCATAGCCATAGTTAGGCTCTCTTACCAAATCTCCACACTCCTCAACTCTTTTTCTTAGTTGATAACTTGCATCTTATTTCAACTGTAGAAATAGAACCTATTGGTGGAGAGCTTCAGCATACTTCCCCACCTCATTTTCCAAACCAGCCCATTTTTGCTCCTGCATGCTGCCTTCCTTCTGCCACAATGATGGCCTCTTATTGTCACTATTGCAATGTGTGCTCCCCTGGATCCATGTTCTCTCATCTGCTCAAGGCTCTGGCTCCTGTGGTTATGCCTTTCCTCAACAGAAATTTCTGCCTTTATCAGATTACTTAAATCAGAGTACAAACATGTTGAAATACCTCCCATCTTTAATAAAATGTCCACTTCCATAATACAGTGGTTCATACTTGCTATCTTTACTTCTTAATCTCTTATTCTCTCTTTAATTTATTTCAATCATCAAGACCATTCTTGGCAATATTACCAGTGATCTATATCTATTAAAATCCATTGGCCAGTTCTAAGTTTTCTACTTACTCCAATTCCAGCAGACTTTTACATCAGTAAATACTCTATCCTTCCGAAAGCACGTGCTTCACTTGGCTTCTGGGTTACACAGTATCCTGGCTGTCCTCTTCCCTTCCTGGACGCTCTTCATCAGGCTCGTTGCCACATCTTCCTCTTCTCTATACATTTAAATGGTGGAGAGTCCCTGACTCAGTGCCTTGTCGTCACACCTCTTCTCTTCTCTGTATTCCATATTGGGTTGTTTCATTAACACTTTAGTGTTTAATGTTGATTAAATGCTGATGACACTACAAGTTGCCATATTTTTCTGTGTATAAGATACCCCCCTGTATAATAAGATGACCCCTACTTTTCTCACCCAACATTAAGAAATCAATATGGACCAATTACTCCTATGTATAAGATGATCTCCAATTTTTGTCTAACAATTTTAGACAAAAGTATTGTCTCATACACAGAAAAATACGGTACATGTCTAGACTCCAATTCTCTCCTCAGTTTGACATCAATGTCTATCCTCAAATTTTTAATAATCATCTCAAACTTAAAGTGACCAAAAGTATACTCTTGTATTTTTGACCTTTTCCAAAATGCTCTTCCCTGTTTCCTCTACCCAATTAATTAATGGTAACACCATGAAATAAGGGGTTCAGGGCTAAGAATTAGGAATCATCCTTGATTCTTCATTTTTCCTGTTGTCCCACATCTGGTCTACCAGAAACCCCTGCTAGCAATACTTCCAATTCTATACTGAATTCAACCACTTTTCACCATTTACACAACTGTCCAGGGCACCAGCAGCTCTCAAATAAACCCCTGCTGGAGTGGGCCAAATTGCCTGCCTGTGTCTGCTTCTAGCTGGTATTCATACAGCAGCTAGAATGATCCTTTGAAAATTTAATCTTCCGCAGCTCAGAACCATTACGACTTCCCATCATAATTAGATTAAAATCCCAAAACAAATTTCCATGACAATGCGAGTTCTTCATGATCCCTCAGCCCCTCTGGTGTTTCTTAAACACAACAAGCTTGTTTTGGGCTTTCACACTTAGTTTTTTCCCCCTCAGAGAGACACTTTCCCCCAAGATCATCTCCTTGGAAAGGGTTTTATTTTCGGACCATCTAAATGGCAGCCTCTCCCACCTCCTGCCACTGCTCTTTCTCCTTACTTTGATTCTCTTTAGAGCACTTATTTGCTGCTGCAAGTGCAAGATACATTATTAATCATTTTCTGTTCTTCTCACTCTTTACCCTGACTCCCCATCCAGAGAGCAAGTTCAAGTACACAAGAGCTTTATCTGTGTAATTTATCTGTATCTGTCACATCTAGCAAAGTGAAGCCTGGCACATAAAAGCACTCTAATATTTGTAAAATTAAAACACATTTATTTTCAAAAAGGAATATTAATACATTGGAATCTTATCATAATTTCATCTTCCCTTTAAGTCTCTCACCTGTGTGCTGACCTTTAAAGAGGACTCCTTTCTGATTATACTCAGAGCATCTCATAGAGCCAACCTCAACTATAGAAGCAGTCCCCAGATCAGACTTAGAGCTAAGTCCATATATGAGCATTTGGGAAGAGTCTTGATAGATTAAAAAATAATTCACTGTGTTCCTTTCAAGTGCATAGAAAGATCAATCACAGCAAACAAATACAGATCCTTTTTCCATTATTGAATTCTGTCACTGAGTGGCTTGAGACCACACAAGTTTTGCTGACAGGTATAGTAGAAAGTGGATAGGAGTCAAGGAGATGTGTTTGTAATCCTAGCAGGACTAGAAAACAGCATGAGGAACGTGGGTGAATCACCTAAGGTCATAATCCTTGGTGTTCAAATTTCCTTTCCAGGATTTGGGATTGCACCCAGAGGCTGATGATATCTCTGGCTCCTTCCTGCACTAATATCACACAGTTTGTTTTTGTCAGACAAGAGCCACTAAATGGTATTCTTTTCAGTTATTTCATGTATAATGCAAACATGGACAATTTTAATCTCGGTAAACCATGTAGCTTCTTCTGAGGGAGAGCAATCTGGGTCACATTGAACAATCCCATGGTGCTGCTACCGAGAGCTTTTGGATGAGCAGAGGTAAGCCGGAGCCAGTGACGGAAGCCAGTCATGGCTATCTCTTCCCAGCTTGCTGTTCAGTCATATCAGGGTGTGTTGGCAGGTTGAAAGTGGGCACAGATGCTATGTTTACACCAGGGAAATTCTACAAATCAGGGCTTTCCTCCCTCATCTAACTCCCTGCCCAAGAGACACTTGTTAAATATTTACTAGCACACCACTGGGTAAATGTGAATGGTGTCCCCATTATTAGATAAATAAAGTAAAGGATGTCTGATTCATAGTGGTACATGGGATACATAGAAAACCCACAGGTACAACCACCACCACCATCCTTTTAACAAACTTGATTGAGAAGTTACTTATTGAGGCACAACAATGAGGACTTTATATGATTTCTTTAATACTGACAACAGCTCATGAAGCTATTATTATTACTATCATTTTTATAGATAAGGATGCAAAAATGGTGAGAGGATAAATAACCTATGGGAGATGACGTAACTGCTACATGATGTAACCCGAGCTTGTGCCCAGGTTTCTCTGGTTTCGCGGTGAGGCCATGCCGCCTGCCTGACACATAACATACACTCCAACACATTCCTAGCTATACCTATGTTTATGGGTTTAAAATACTTCTCTCCCTTCACTGTGGTAATTTATCTCTCTCTTCACAAAGTGCAAACATGTCACAAATATGAATATTATACCAGACTTGTTTGTTCTCTGAAACATTTAAAAAATTTTCCTTGAGACTATTTCAGAAACGAGACCAAGGGTCTCTCATCTGAGTCAAAATCATCCAGGAGCAGTGATATGAAAGATGCACACACTTCTGGCCTTAGAAAGCTTTATCTCTTATTTCTAGCAAAATTGTTGAAAAGGAAACTGCTTAACCTAAGACAGAGCACTTTGCTTTCAATATAAATTGCTTCTTAAAAACAAATTGAAGATTGCATAATCTTTGAATTAAAATTCCAAGTCCACAGAGAAAAACATTACCAGCATGTGTTAGGTTTAAAGAAAAGTGTCCATTAGGTTACAGGACACGTTAAGGAAGCTAGTCTCAGGATAGGATGGAAGTCCCAGGAGTAATGACAACACTTTTGATCCAACACCCATATGGCATTCTTAACAGGATTATGTAAATGACCTTTAAAAAGTATTTTAAAGCATGCAGACCTGGAAACATTTATAGATTTTCAAATCTGAGTATCTAATCAGATGAGAAGGAAATTAAGCTTTTCTCCATTTATTTCAACTAGAAGCTTCCTTTTCTAATTTTTCCTTATACAGGCGTCTTTATGAAGATGACAGTTACAGCGCTGCTAGAAACGCCTCCGGTAGGTAAAGAATGGCGAAAGAGAATAGCTGCGATAGAATTAATGAGTTTAAGCATATTGATCAACTTCCCTTCTCAGGAGATTCGGTTGAAGGGGTTGGCAAGAGGGTTGGCAATTTAGGTTAGGGGTTTCCACTAGGCAGTAGCATTTGAATCAATTGTACCATGTGTCGAAGGGTTTGTAAGAGATTAAATATGCTAATAAACCAGATGATTGTTCTATGGGAAATATTTCTCTTCTGTCTACATCTCTCTGTAAGATGGAGAAGAGCTATTTTCAGAATGACCTTGAGTTGTTTATAGACTAATGCTGCTGGTCCACAAGTCACTTTTTGAGAAATACTGGTCTGTGGCTTTCAATTCTAGCTTCACTCGGTGAGGTGGGGGGTGGGATCAAATAAAAAGTAGCAAAGCCTGGAACATCTCAGACTAAAATCTCTGGGGTGGAGCTGGAACATCAGTGCCTTTTCCTAGACCCTGCAGGTGATTCTTGGGTACAGCCAGGGTTGAAAACCATGGATCTGGACCCCCCTCTTCATTTTACAGGTGAAGTAATTGTTTTAGAGATGCTACTAGTGCAAGGTAAATTTAGTTAAATTCAGCAAATGCTTATTCAATCCCAATTATGAGTTGGAGCCTGGTTGTGAGCTCAGGGGTACAGGGAGGAGGGCATTGCTTATGTTAAAAGTGGTAGGTCTGTGCTTCCCCAGTGTGGCATTTCCTGAAGTCCTTGCAGGTGTCTTAGGGCTCTGTAGGATATTTTCTTGATTTCTACAATACTATAGAAACAGTATTACAGTACTATAGGACTGTTCACCCAGACAAATCTGCATAGACTAACCACATGATCTCATTTATTTGCTATTAGTTGGAATTCTATTAACTAAATGTGTGATAATTCCAGTGTTCTTGTGCCAGCCAGAAACACTTGTTCTGAAGGCAGATACACGAGTTGTTTATAAACACTGACTTCTAGCATCAAATTGTTCCATCAGGTCCTGGCTCCTCTCCTGACTATGGTCAAATAATTTTATTTCTCTGTGCCTCAGTTTCCTCAAATGGAGTAATGATAGCTTTTTGGGCAGAAGGTTATTTTGAAATATCTGTAAAGTACTTTCATGGTCAGGAAAATAACACACTATAAATGCCAGCTATAGCCAGGGTGGTATTTGTTCCTTCCTTCTATGAGCTTTTACCAAGCTCTGTACTGGCTCTAAAGCTAGGGAATGTGTCAGATTGCCAATCACTGTACGGCTCTAACTTTCAACTCTGGTAATTATCAAGGTGAATGAGAAAAATACGAGCCATGCATTGCAATTTTTTTTCTTTGTTGAAAGCAGTCAATTAACTGGAGCTACGGGGACTTTCCTATGCAGAGATGGAACTATGTAGTGACGTGGAGGAAGTGGGGTGGGGTGGGGGCGGAGGCGGGAGGGGGTGGGGGGAGGCACTTTGGAGGGGGAGCAATGGCCAGGCAGAGTGGTTCAGTGACACTGAAAGTGGACAGCCTTTCCTTACTTGAAACAAATATTTGATAATAGACAGCTCCAACAGAATATAATTAGCATAAATGAAGCTGCACATTAAATTGTCACCTTAATCAGTGTCCCACACTACTGGGCAAATTTTAAAAAAATATTTTGTTATTTAGATTTTTGCAACTAGAAGGGAAACATAGTTAAAAGGTTAACAAGAATTAGACCATTGTGAGCAGAATTTGTTTGCTGATCTTTCAGCAAATTGACACAAAAAACTAGTATACAGTATATCCTAACAAAAATAGAGTTCATCAATAATTGGTGATTACACATAATTCATACCTTTAGAATGGAACAATATTGTCTCTGGTGAAAAAATCTTTTATGTACTCTGTGTGTGTGTGTGTGTGTGTGTGTGTGTGTATGTGTGTGTGTGAAAATGTTTTCTCTCTCACACTTAGAATCTTTCCTTTCCTGGATGTCTTTGATAATCCTGTGAAGCTATAGACCTTATTCCCAAGGAAATTGTGTTTCTAGAGATATAGGCATGATTTTTGCATTCATTTCAGGTTAAAACCAGCTATAGATCCTTTCAGGTTAAAACCAGCTATAAAGTTGTACCTTCCAAAGTTTATGGTTCCCAGACTCAGACCTATGAAAAAATGGAATGGCTGGATATTTACTAGATGAAAACATGCCTACAATTCAGGACACTTCAGCTTCTCTGAAGGTTTGAGGCAGGTGGTATACAGGTACTGCTTCTTTGTAGTTGCCATAACAGACATGGGATGCTGGTCTGAGCCATCCATCCCTCGACCCCTCAATAATTTAGTGAAGTTTTCTTAAATCTGAAGGTACAGTCAGTACTTGACCCAAGAACTGTGGGGGTGAATTCCTTAGAAATCTAATTTTTGTTAGTTTTGGATAACTTGGTGACCTAACACCAGCTGTTGAAGCCAGCCTTGGAGATGTCACATTGAATCATGTGGGGGACCCTCATAAACTGGGGGTCTTGTGCAACTGCACCAGATGGCCACCCATGAAGCTGACCCTGACCACAAGAGACATAGAGGCGTTGAGGGGTCTAAGTAACTAAAACAAAATTGAAACTTGCTTAGAAGGGAAAAGGGGATCGATCTTGTTTTTGGAGAGAGAGTGGAGTCAGAAAACATAGAAGGGTGGATAGGAAGGAACTTTATATTACTGTCTCTTTTCTTTCACCTACATTTTCTGGGTGGCCCTGAAAGTGGAAGTTCAATGGTTGTGTGTGGGGGGGAGGGGTCACGGCAGTTTACAACCCCTTCTCACGTGGCCCAGGCAGATGGAAGCTTCTTAGGTGCCGGGAGCATGATTGGCTGGGGTGGAGAGGCCACGGCACAGGGAAGCAGGGGACAAACTAGACTCTGGAAGTGCCCTCCACTTTTTCCCCATCCTCCTGCTCTGAGCAGTTATAACAGGGTGATTGCCCCCTTGCTGCTGAGAGCAGTACCAAGAGCAGGGGTCCCATAGGATTAGGATCAGGCAGGGAAGTGGTGTAGGGGCTGGACTAGGTGAGCCCAGACAGCAGCACTAGACGTTTTCTGCCCCAATTCACTCCCCACCATCTTCACGCCCTGAAGATGCCACTAGGTCCAAGGCCATTGCCCCGACGGAATAAAAGATGTATTCCCAAGGAGCAAGATTAGATATCTGAGAAACAGAAGCTCCAAATAAGAAAGAGAATTGAAATTAAAAGCCTTTCCAGAGGAAGCAGAGCTAAGCATATGAATTTAAAATGGTCCTAATAAATATTCTCACACATAGGTAAGGGAAGCTTTTGAAATCATGGAGCAGGAAAAAGAACTAATTTAAAATTTTGGGTATGAAATATAACTGTAGATATTAAAGAACAACTAGAAACCCCCACAACTGGAGAGCCAGGTAGAATCCCAGAATGGGTACAACTGGAGTACAAACTAATGGGCCAAAGGTTGGGTCACAGTCCTTTTCTGGAAGAAAACAGGAAGGGAAACATCAGGAAGTGATGGAACCTATGAAAAATTCTGAGAGTCATAAAACACAGAAAGAACAAGGTCAAAGTCTGTAAAATAGAATTCCCAGAAGGTGAGAAAGGAGCAAAACAGAAAGGAAGAAATAGCAATACATATTTCTGAAGATTAAAGGAAGATATAAAAGGTCAGGATGCAAATGGAGTGCTGAACAGAGCAGATAAGGAATCCAAACTCACAATTAGTCACAGGTTTGGAATGTACAGCATAGGGAATAGAGTCAATGGTATCCTAATAACTCCGTGTGATTCCAGGTGGGTCCCAGAACTACTGTGGGGATCACTTTGTAAGGTACATAAATGTTGAATCAGTATGTTGTATACCTGAAATCAACATAATATTGTATGTTTACTATAATTAAAAATAAACAAAAAATATGTAGTCAGATTATAACTTAAGAGCATAAAGACAAAAAGAAACTTTTAAAATTTTCCATAGAGAAAGAAAAGACCTGAATAAGTGCTGGATTTATGACAGGCTTCTCACCAGCAAGACAGATGATGCCTTCAAAATTTGAAAGGAAACAAACTTTAAATGTCGAATATTATATCCTGATAAGCTACCATGTTAATAAAGAAATTCTCAGACTTACAAAGTTTAAAATAAGGTTTCCCACTTAGAAATCCTCTTTGGAATGCTCCTGGGAGAAGCCCTTCTCCAAAAGGAAAGATCAATATGGAGGAATAAATGAGTATGGGCAATAAAGTATTTGAAGAAGTTGATTAAGTTTATTAATGTCTAAAGAAGCAATGATTGAAAAAGAACTTTATAATTTTAAAGTGCAGAGATGATAGCACCAAGGCAAGGGCAGAAAGAATTTAAGGAAAAGTGTGTTTAAGATTTTGAGTTGTTTTGGAGACATTGATAATGATCAATTTAAATAGTAATAGGCAAGTCTAAACATAACAATGGGTTTTAACAAATTAGGAATAATCTACAGAAGACAAAAGCAAAATGTGTAAAGGTCCAATGGAAGAAGAAATTTCTATCTAAATGAAGATTTGCTCAATGTCATGAGGGTTAAAACATAGACTTAAAGGTAAAAACACTGTTTTTTTTTTCAAACACTGATCGTGTCAGTTATCATTTTGTGACAACAGGCAAAAAAACCGCAAATCTTGGTTTCATGTCTGTAAAACTGGAATGACAGTACATATCAGTAAGGATTTAAGTGGGAATGAGATAAGATACTGTTAGTATTGGGCTTAGTGCAAGGCCAGGAAGTAGTAAGTGCTCAATAAATGGCAGCTAGTCCAGTCTAGGTTTATAGTTCCACTGGTGACCTAGCCCTGCCCGGCCTTTGAAACTTAAGTTTTCTCCTAAGACATCTGGACTCCACCAATTAGTGTGACTATCTCTAAGTTTCTTTGTTTGCAATATGAGACCAAACATATGAGTATTTCATAAAGTTATTTTAGTATTAAGTGAGTTAATATATAGAACCTATTAATACTCAGGACCTATTAAATGTTTTAAATGTTAATTACTATACTCATTTTCTTTTCATGCTTAGTCTTAGATGGAAGCTTACAGAACATGCCATCTGCTCCTTAGAAAATTCCCTCAATATGCTTACAGTACAGATGCAATCAATCTTAAAACATTTATGGCACAAAGGCAGTGAATCTCTCTAGAACACTCACCTAATGCAGCCTCTCTGACATGGATGTCATTCATCAAAGAAATAACCACAGGGTATACTTGTGTAAAAAAGTATACTTGGTCTTGAACTCCAGCATATGCTTCATTGGAGAGAAGCGTAAAATAGCTTTAAAAAAGATGATTACCAGCTGATTATACTTACATTAATAAATTACAAGATGTCTGCCTTGTATAACACACATTGGCTTCTTGATTGCTTACCTTATTGAAGTAGCCTCATGTATATTTTCATGCTACTCTTCATGGATTAAAAATGTTTCTATTGACTCACCATTAGTAAACATGTTTGGCTGACTTTTCACAGCCACAGTAATTGATACCTCCCTTCAGAAAGACATAAAGTATAGTAACGAGTAGTTAATGGGGATGTTGGATTCAGCCTGATCTGCTCTTATATCCCAGCTCACTGACATTTACCAAGCCATTTAACTTGAACACACTTACGTTTCCTCATACCGTGACCTCTGCTATGACACTACTGACAGAACCAATGTCATTGTATTATTTTGAGGATTAAATGAGATTAAGTATGTTAAGTGCCAGAAGCCAGTTAAATGTTCAGTGATTGTTAGAGATGATGACAATTAAGGTGGTGATAATGATGGTCACAAGGACAGGATGTGGTCTATGGCTATGGGGACATTTCTCCTCTATCCTCCCTCCCATGTTCTACAAAGTTAAAAATAAAACATGGAAATTAAGCCTCATTGTCTTAATTAATGTAAGTAAACTAAATGGGTACAAGCACAATATAGTATGTTTATTTCTTTCTCCCCCTAATAATGATGGTTCACATAAATAATTGCAACTTCATAGCTGCTAATACCTGCTAAGAGGTTAGGGCAGGCATGTTCTTCTGCATTCAGATGGGGTGAGATACCTTAACCAAGGACACAATACACAGGAAGAACAAAGGTCATGTTTCTTGTGAGATCTGGAAAACACCTTTTTTCTATGATTTCTTTGACAAAAGGTGGCTCCATATCAGTTTTCATGCAAAATTTATTCAATTGTCATAGAGAGTCATGCATATTCCAGCAGAAGATACTAATGATGATTCTAAAGATGTATTCTTTTGTAACCTTCAAGCAGTAATAGAAGAGAAACTAATGCCTGACATGAAACTCCCAAGAAGATATGGAGACAGAGTAGTGTGTCACTAAAAATGAAGTCGCGATTCATTTTAGCGTGCTCTTTAACACTGTATTGTGTGAGAGTGACTCTGAACAGTGAAAGGGTACTCCGTGTGTCTGACTGGAGGCAATCTTATGAAAATATGAAAAATAAAAAGGAACTAGCATATAAAGAAAAACGGGAGGACAGAAATGCCAAAGTAATCCCCAAGGTACAAAGTAACCAATCACGTCAGCCGAGAGTGTTTAGACGGAAAGGTACGTGACACAACAGGCAAGATGGCAGAGTATTAACAAGGCAGCAGGACTGGGAGGCGTGTTCTCATGAAGGAAAAGCATTACTACGGAAACAGCCAGTAGGTAATGGAGTGCTTATGATGTGCTAGACCCTCTAATAATTATTTTATAATGATAACTCATGTTATTCTGCAGAAACTTATGAATCATTTTCAAATGCTATCATCATTTTATAGAACAGAAAACTGCGACACAGAAGGCTAAGTGATTTTCCAAAGTTAGGTGTCTCGGAAAGAAGGTGCTGGAACTGGAGGCCAGGAGATCTGGTTCTATGGCTGGGAGACAGTCATTCACAAGTGAGGAACAGAGTGTTGGGGGGAAGCCAGAGAGCCCTTCTGTTCAACCACTATGCTACACTGCCTCCAGCTGATGTGATGTAAACAGGCCCATTTTGTGAGGCCCCTAGGAGAAATAAATGTTCTGTGGAAGATTTTATAATATCTGAGACATAGGAGCACACAGCTCTGTTTTGAATTCCCAATAGTGTTATCATCTGTCCCAGTTTGTCCGAGACTGCCCTGGTTTATGCTTGCTGTCAAGGTGTAATCAATAGTAGTGCTCTAAAAAGTGTCCCAATTTGGAAGATAAAGTATATAGTCACCCTAAGTAGACAGTCAAATGGTTAATCCTTGGACAAGACTAAACCCACTTGAAAGCTGAAGTGCTGCACTAATGATTTCTTATATACACAAAAGATGGATGAGGTTGAGGAGAACTTGTTCTGTCATAGGAATACTAAGGAAGAACCACCCCACATACCCGGGGATAAAAGAAAAAACAATAACAACAGAAAAACCAAATAGAAAGACAGCAGGATACTCAAACTCAGCAGCGTAATTAGATTTAGAGAAAACTATAATTATACCTCGGAGATATTGCGGGTTTGGTTCTAGACCAGCGCTATAAAGTGAGATCATGATAAAGTGAGTCATAATCTTTTTGCTGGTGGAGGGTCTGGCCTTCATTTTGTAAAAAAGGCAATATTGGTAAAGCACAAAAAAGCAAGGTGTGATAAAACAAGGTATGCCTGCACTTTAAAGTGGGCATTTCATTGAGCTTCCTCTGCTAAAGGCATAGCTAGGATAAAAGACTAATTTCCTGAGAGAAAATTTGAGATGAATGCCACTCATGTCTAGATTGTTTTAATTTTTATCCAGGCATTGAATCCCAGCCCTAAACACCAGGAATTAGAGAATATGAGGTAGGGTTAATTTATTAGCATTTCTTCACAGCTTATTGTAGGGAACCTGAATCCATTTCACCAATGGCAATATATTAACTCTCAGAGGGAGTTCACCTGTGGGGTCAGTCATCAGTAAATTAGTGTATAGCAGCTATAAAATGAATGAACGGATTGTTAAATTACCTTTTGTGTGGGGGTTTAGCCTTTCTTTCTTTATGTCTATCCTCGGTGTCTTTCCTGAAATAAGTATTGGGCCTTGCTTGCCTTCTTATACTTAAAACAGTGACAAAGAAGTATATGAAGTTACTGAGTTGTCTTCAGTGTCAGTGAGCCTGTTACAGTGCATAAAGCCCAGGCTTTCTTCCCCAACGCCCTGGGTGCCAGACCAGAGGCAGCAGGTCTTCCCCAACTCCCTCACGTAACGGGCCGCACTGCATCGGGCAGGGTTTCTCTGGAAGCCGACTGAACACTGCTGGCTCAAGACGTGTTTTCAAGATGTGGAGCTCCTAGATGTAACTCCAGACATTCTTGGCAGATCCATTCTCTATGCCAAATAAACTGACCATGAATTCTTGGGGCCAGAACAGGAAGCGTGGGTCTCTGGGATAGCTTTGAGAAGACACGGGGTGATGGAAGCTGGAATGAACCTCTGTGTTGTGTACATATGAAAGTTCACATAAATAGGTTTTTCCATAAATAACTCTTACTATACATGGGAAGTATGGAAAAGAATATACTCATTGAGTTATAAGGTGTGGGGGTTTGATCATAAAAATTGAGTTCCAATTGATAATATAGCAGAATTGGGCTTTTTATGGGATATATTGCAATGGAAAAGATCAACCCTTTTAAAAAAATTTTATCTTATTGTTATATTTATTGGAGTAACATTGATTACTAAAAATTACATAGGTTCCAGGTGTACAATTCTACATTCCATATTCTACGTGTTGTATTATGTGTTCATCCCCCAGAGTCAGTTCTCTTTTCCATCACCATATATTTGTGTCCCTGTCTCTTCTCCTCCACCCTCTCCCCGCTTACCCTCAGATAACTACTCAATTATTGACTGTAAGCCACAGTTATCAAAACAGCATGGTATTGGCATAAAAACAGACACATAGATCGATGGAACAGAATAGAGAGCCCAGAAATAAATCCATATCTATATGGCCAACTAATCTACAATAAAGGAAGCAAGAACTTACATTGAGGCAAAGATAGTCTTTTCAACAAATAGTGCTGGGAAACCTGGAAAGATGCATGCAAAAAAATGAAATTGGACCACTTTCTTACACCATATACAAAAAAAAAAAACCTCAAAATGGATTAAAGACCTAAATATAAGACCCGAAACCATTAAACTCCTAGAAGAAAGTATAGGAAGTAACCTCTCAGACATCACCCTTAGCAATACTTTCAATGATATATCTCCTCAGGCTAGGGAAACAAAGGAAAAAATAAACAAATGGGAAAGCACCAACTCTTAATAAGTGATAGATATGTTGGGACTCATTACTTTATAATTACCAGGTAGGCAATTTCTTCGAAAGCTAGAGAAATCTGGTCAAGTACCCCTGTTTATTTTTCACTAAGTTTGATTATGCTTTATTTCCCATCCAACTTTCCATTGATAAAGTTGGTGCTGAGATAAAAGGATTTTTGTGCTATTAATGTACAGCATGGTCTAGTTTCAAGCATACTTAAAACAATTGCTTCTATGTCGACTTAGAATCGTGAGCCAGAAACCTCTGGGGAACTTTCACTTGATCTGGGCTGTTTTTAAGCTTATTGCTTCTGCTACCATTTCCAATAGAATTCCATCATCCCCCTCCTTTTTGCGTAATTTTTGTGACAACTTTGTAGGAGACCGGGTGCAGAGTTGAGCTGTAACTATGTTCGAAAACCAAATGCCTCCCTGTAGTGCCACGCCATTTATCATTCTCTTCTTCTTCCCCATCTTCAAAGGCATTTTGGTTTCTATATGCACATGAGACCAAGTCAGGCCCTAGGCAAGCAATTTAATGGGAACAAATCCTGCTCTTTGGGGACTTCCTGTTTATTTTGATCAGGAGAAGCTGATGGCTATAACAAATAACCCTCAAATCCCTGGGTTAACCACTATAGAGTTCATTTGTCATTCACTTCATAGTCTAGCAAGTGTTGGCAGGGGCTGTGGGACCCAGGCTCCATCTATCTAGAGCCTTCTCTAGCTCATATGGCCTCAGAGGCCTCCTCAAAGGTGTTATCTGCAGATGTTTCTCTCCTTGATAATGTATTAGTTGACAACATTTTCCATATGATTATTTTTATTATTTTGCATGATGCTTTTTAATACTCATATAGATATCACTGTTCCCTACCATAGAGAAGTAATAGAGGAAACCTCTGCCAGTCAACTGCTAAATAGAAGGAAACGATCTATTCTAATAAAGTGTACACTGTTATTTTCCTTTGCCTCCTAGCTGAATGTTCAGCTTGAGTTAATTTCTTGTTGGTGCCAGCTGATGTCGTGTTTTGAGTATTTCATTGGCACAGCTGTAAAAGAGAGTAAACCAAGTGAGAGAAGTTAAACAAGGCATAACCAAGTTGACTGTTTCAGGTGCTTTAAGGAAACTTTCTAATTCATGTAAGTTGGACTCAAGTTCTTTACAATGGTGAGGCACGTGTATTCTATTTCTTTAGCGTTATTTAGCAAAAAAATCCAAAAGAAAACAAAAAACTACAGTGAAGGAAAAGGTAATGGCTGATCCTATTTAGTGACCAATGTTATTTCTCCATTCTCCACCACGTAGCTCATGCTTATAAATGTTAAAAATATATTATAATCACCTATAATCAACTATTACTTATTCAGCTTCTACTGAGTTCCATTCTTCTTGCTGAGAGTTAGGGAACTTAATTAGACACAGTTCCTGCCCTCTTTAGGAGGAAGAGACAGGTAAACAGAAAAGCTATAATCACAGAAATTCATAAAAACTATAGTTAAGGGAGCAATTAACCACAAAGTCTGGATTTGAAGATTAGGTAGGATTTCACGTAGAGGAAGGTCATTTGCAGTACATTATATACGCAAAAAATACATTATATGTGGCAACATAATGGTAAGTTAACAGGGTAAGTTCAGGGAAATTTAAAGAGCTCCTTCTAATTACTAGAGGGTCGAGGGTCAGGGGTGAGGGTGGACATGTGGTAGGAACCATGAAGAGGTAAGTAGAGACTAGAGTGTGAGCAGCCAGTCAGAATTTAAGTACAGCGGTAAGTAAGGCACTATGTGGGATACAAAGACTTTGATCTTCTGTGGCTCTTAAAAAATTTATGATCAAACCAAGAAGACAAACCAACATACATGAAGCAATTAAAACACAATTAAGAAGTCAATGATGCATTTTTTACTTTAAGTGCGGTTGGGAGAGGCCACTCTATGACCTGAGGATGGCTGCCATCAGTACCGGGTTTGGGGTAACACAAAAAACCAGGACACCTTGAGGCCTGCTGCCACCTGCTGGCTTCCTTAAGGCTCAACTACTGATAAAGCCTTGTGTAGTACATGGGTTGGGTGAGACAGGACCTTAGGGAGTCACTAGGGAAGAGTTGTGTTCACCAGATTGATGTAGATTCTGGTTTGGTACCAGTGCTGGGTCTAGAGCTACTCAGCAAAAGTCTCAGAGCACATCAGGCCAATCACCACCCTCCTGGGGTCCGTGGTCCTGAGAGTTTTCCAAGAAAGAGTGCAGTGTGGGCAGGGCTGGCTGCTTGTTGGAGGAAGTGTCTCTGGCACTGGGGGCGTTGGGTAGGTCAGGGTCCCAGCGAATCAGCAAGGTGGAGTGAGTGGCAGTGACTGGACTTATCAAATTCAGATTTGGCTGTGTGTGGGGAGGATGCAACACAGGGAAGATGGTGTCCTGCTGACTGCCCAGGAGGAGGACCCCACCCAGGGAAATGCTGACTATTCCTTTGGTCCTCACAGCTCAGTCTCTCCCATGTGTCTCCGACATCTCTTGAGTCACTGTCCCTACACTGGAACCCAGGGAGATTGCTGGTGATTGCCTGTGAGTGAGTGAATCTGTCCACGGACACTTTGAGAAGATGTTTGGGTTCCCCACAGCCCTCAGTCCTACCCAAATGGTCAGAATCCCTACTGTTTTTCATACCCAGATGTTGTGGGAGCTCCTCTTTTTGGCCCCAGTACTCTGGGCTGGGCAGCCTGGTGTGGGGCTGGGGTCCCTTGGTCCTTGAGGGACAACATCTGTGGCCGAGATATTCCTCTTGATTCTCAACCACTGTACTGAGGTTTGTGCCAGGTTGTTCTGCATCTCCACCCCTCCTACCAGTCTTGATGTGGCTTTTTTATAGCCTTAGTATAAAACTTCTGTTCAGCTAGACTACAGATGGTTCTCCAGGTTTATTGTTCTATAATTTAGTTGTAATTTTAATGTGTTCATGGAAGGAGGCAGGCACAGCATTTATGTACTCTGCCATCTTGGATCTCTCTATTTTATTTTTAAAATTTATTAACTTCCTTAATTTATTTCAGAAAATACATAATTAAATAGGCTTTTGCACAGGATTGCAATCTCACATGCAGTTAAGAGTTAGACAGAGAACATAAACAGGTAAATGGGCAATTTAACTAGCACCACCTTCCTCCCTCTCCCAATGCTGCAGTGTTATTTTGATGTATGGCAGCTCAGCACTGGGGCTGTTTATCTCCTCGCCAAACACTATGTGCCCATTCTCCTGCTTCTGACCGTTCATGATGGGGTGAACCCAACTCTCTTGGCTCCAACCACCACCCTTCCTTACATTGTGGTTTCTGCCTGTTCTTTCAGCTTCCCCTACCATTACCAATCACCAAGTCTCTACATCTAACTTTCAAACTCCCCAAGATTTGGTATTAAATCAGTTTGTTTCCTGCCTCCTTCCATGATGGGCAAAGCTTTAGTCTACCTTGTGGGTCATTGGATGACTTGTAGGTGACTTGTCTTGTAGTCTTGAGTTAAATCATCCTCCCATCAGTTAGCTATGAACAGAATAAGGTTGTCATAATCACAGACCCATACAAAAGGAGTTGAGCCATAGCTTTAACAATAAATTCAGTCACTTTTCAACAATGTCTTTGGCTAGACTGTAATAAGGAGATTTAATTGAGGGGGAAATGTAGGATCTGCTACTCAGAGTTGCCATTAAAAAAAAGCCAACTTTGATGAGTGCACATCACATTTACACATCACTTTCAAATTCAGATGGCACTTTTTAAAAATATAAAGGTCATAAGCCTACTGTCACTTCCAAGTCAACAACTACAAAATTTAACTCATGGATTTCTACTAGCACTAAACTACCCTGCACACCTCTCGATTTTCAACCATAATATTAGAGATTTAATACAGAGTGTAGAACTAATTGTTAAGGGGAATAGATCATGACTGTGAATTGCAAATATCCTAGGTTCCACTTGCTAGAATGCCCCAGAGTCAAGATTGATGGAGAGAAATATCTTAATAACCATATATATATAAAATAAAATTTATAACCTGATGATTTGCCAGGCAAATTGGGCTGAGAAATATTTTTCATTTTGATGAGCACTGTATGCTGTTAGCATTTGAATTCAAAAGCATAGATAAGGCACGTGAAATAGAGGTTTCAACGCTCTCCATTAATCCAGAAGAGCCTAGCTAACACAGCAGCCACAGATGAGTACCACCTCACAGGAGATGAAATGCAGGTGTAACACCAAAGGTGGGTCAGTGATGAGGTCAGGTGGGCAATGTTTTGTTTGGCTTATAATTTTAAATTCTCACACTTCATTTCTTTTAAGGTGGTCATGCTTGCCACCCACTGTGTGACACCTACTGTCACATGGCTGTCTCTTTCACCTGTATGTAGAACTGGTCTAGTGGGAAAAATAAATGTGCACTTAGAAGTCTAATTAAAGCACACACTGTCATCAACACCATCCTGAAAGCCCCATTAAACATCTTATGAATGCCCAAGAGTACCTCTGCCCATGTTTGGAGTGACACATTTTGGCTCCACTGATGACGATTAAGATCAGACTCAGGACACTGGAGAATACACATTGCATCCCATATGGTTGAGTGTGTAGGTAGATGGTTCCCCGGGTGCCTGAAAAGTCAATGCAAAAGCTCTGGGTAGGAATTAGATGAAAATGATGGGGAATGCAAATTAGCACACTATAGATGAATCTGTATCATGTATGGCTGCATTATGGATCGGATTCAACTGTCAGATGGCTATGTATTATTCATGATCAAATTCTGGGTAAAGATACCAGATGGCAAAGGCATATCCATGGTCAGATCATAGTTGTTTGATTAATTATAAATCTACATAAGAATTGGATAATAATAATTTAGACTGCTCTCAAAAGGGTACTCTGTGGTTCATCTAATCAAAAGTGTTTTTAAAATAAGGAGCACACATTATTAAGTGACATTAAATATTTTATGTTGCATAAGTTATTTTTCAAGAAGACTCTATAGTAACATAAAAAATTTTTAGATTTCACTAACCTGTGACTTTGTTCTTAGTGTTTGATTGAGCTGGTGGCAACAATGCCCTTTCTTTAAAGAACTGCAAATAATTCACACTAACCACAACGTCAAGGGACTAGCAAAATTATGTTAGAGGATAAAAATGTTTTTGTCTGCATAGCAACGACTCATGTATAAAAACACTCTCTGAACCTGGGTCCTACCTAAATATCATCAGCATCTCTGTCAGCCGGACATCTCAGTGTCCCTCTGAAGCCCCCTCTCCTTCCCAACCCTGCACTGTGCTCGGTGAGGCTGACCTGTAAACATCGTACCGATGAGCTCTCTTCTCTTCTGGATTCCAGCTGGTTGACCAGTGAGGAGTATCCTTGGGAGGCTGGGGTTGGGGAGAGGGAATATTCTTAGGTCCTCCACCCCGTAGGATCTCCTGAAGCTGGCTGCCTCTGCCACAAAGGCCACAGGCCCTGTTAGGTGATCCTCTCCACATACTTTTCTCTTTGGATTGTGGAAACTTCATGAATGCTTCTGGGTTTCTGCAGTGATATCACTTGGGTTGTTCCACATTATCCTTTGTGGTTTCCCTACCCCCTGCACACATGTTTGTAAATAGTCCTTTTATTAAATTCTCCTTAAACACCCACTTTGAGTGTGCCAGCTGGTTTCTGCTGGGATCTAGACTGAAACAGACCCTGAACACAGAATCATAGCATCAAAGGATATTTGAGCTGCAATGGAATGTAGACATATCTGTTCCATCCTTCTCATTTTACTGATGAGGAAACAGGTAGAGAAATGTTAAGGGATTGGTCCAAAGTCAGCAGCTGCTGTGTGACAGACTGGGGACCAGAACCCAGATCTTCTGGGTCTCAGTGCATTTTTCATAACAGAATTCTCTGCAGAAAGTCTTGGGCACCAAAGGTGTTCATTGAAGGTGTCTGTGCAGGAAAATGAGCTCCAAGCACTTAGCCAGAGAAAGATTTTTTACACACAGCCACTTCAGGTCAGGATGTTATCAGCAACACCAGGAAGAGACTCAGGAAAGAGGCTGGTGTTATTGAAAGCCCAGAGATCCATGTAGGATTTTGGGAAATAGTCTCCAAAGATCTTAGCTAAACTTGGCTTCCAGAATGTTGCTCCAGTCAGTACGGAGGGTCACAGGGGAAATGCATGAAGTGGGGACTTTATCTTTCAGTGTTGAGGTGTTCTCTGTAGACAGGTGTGTGTTGGCAGGTGGTGGGGGGGCAGGGCGATGGTTGCAACCAGGTGAGACAGGTACCATGACCTAGGCATGAAAGACTAAAGACAGGGGTAAAAATAATTGCCATGAATTGAGTGCCTCTGTGCCAGGAACTGCACTGAAGGTTTCACGTTCATTATTTTATGTAATCCAAACCATAACTACCTCATTTCAAAGGGGAGGACAGTTAAGCAAAAAGAAGTTATACCTGTGGTGAGTGGGAACAAGCCCCAGAGGAGACTTAGCACTCAATACACATCAAGAACCCAGTCATGGTGGCAACAAAGATCATAAACTGTGTGTTATTGCCTGTCACTGAGTCGGATGCTGGGAATGAATGAGAAAAGAAAAGAAGCACCACGAATGAGAAAGACCTAGTTGCCGCCGTAGTGCCTGTATCCTATGTGGGGCTGTGGGCGTGGGAGAGCATACAGATGGATGGAATATGGTTTGAAAAATGTTATGATCGCGAAGGACAGGGTACCATGGGGGCACAGAGGAGGAGGCAGGGAAATACAGGCAGGGGCCGGCAAGACCCATGAAGTTTTCATGGAGGAAGTACCATCTGAGTTAAGACAGAAGGATGAAGCCAAGTTGGCAGATGAAGCAGAAGGAAACCGTGTTTCAGGTAGAGTGATTAGCGTGTGCAGAGGCCTGCTGCTAACAGAATAAGTTTATTAGAGTTGATCCTAGAGGGTCCAGAAAAGTGGAAAGGGTCAGTGCTAAAATGCTAAGTCAAGGACTGTGTAAGTTGAACCTGTAGGTCATGTTAAGGAATTTGGAATTGTTTTTCTCCTGATCCTGGGGTAGAGATTGCTCTCTGCTCTGGTTTTCTTGGGTGAATGAAAAGACTGCACTCTGTTCAGGTCTGTAAGGCGGCCAGCACGAGGCTGAGCTTACAGAGGCCCGTGGGTATTCATTATTCTTGACTGAGAGCAGGGCCCCTCCGGGGAGCCTAGTGGTTCTGCTTCTCTGTGTTTGCCAGTCTACCTGGCACTCTGCCTAATGCCAACAAATTTGTATTTACTTTGTCATCTTGTTTCCCTTAGAATTTTGTCCTGTTTTAAAGGAGAATGAAAGATCGTTGTTCAACAGAGGTGGTGAATTGTTTTCATAGTGTGATATTATGAGCAGTTGCCATCTCTTTAACCGTTGTTTTTTGTTTGTTTTTACTTTTCTCATTCAATCTCCTCCATCCCTGGGCTGGAAACAATGGTTCAAGATATTTAACTGCCTTGTGTGGACTTGGTAAACTTGACCTGAATTTGGATCTGCCCACCTGATCCGAACAGATCTTGTTGAATGTTGAGAGCCACAGCATCCATAGAACAGGCATTATACTTCCAGGCAGCAGGAAGGAAGGCAGAAAGAATATTCCTTTGTAAAATGTGAATGAGCACAGGACTCAGACCTTGGCTATATCTGTATGTGCCTTAAAATATTCACAGTTACTTTAAATGTGCTTACAGAATAAAAGAGGGAGGTGCTTCGCTATTCTGTACAACCGAAACAAAATGTTCATGAAACAATATCTACCCTTATATGTGCTTTTTCTCCATCCCGTCTCCCTCTCTTCTCTTTCATTGTACTCTATTTAAAAAGGAAATGCTGGTCACAAACCACTAAATTGATTTCAGAACTCACTAATGATTGGGTTGTAACCTGCAGTTTGAGAAACACTGTTATAGAGGATTTAACCGACAACGTAGTTTTCCTAGCTGTGTCAAAACTAATGCAACCTGAAACGTGGAGTTACTGGGTCCTACCTAATTGCTCGGGTTGTCTAAGGGTGAAGATTTCCACGGGGACTTGCTTCATCCGACGTGTAGCAATATATCACTTTTTTCGAAAAGTCGCATCTTTATGTGGCTATGAGACAGTAAACTCTTGAATCTCACTGTATTCAGGAGAACGTTGAGTAGTGTTTCATAGTCGTATAACGGTTCCTTCCCCTAAGAAATCTATTTTTAGTTCCAACTCTAATCAAAGACTTATTCCTCTGCCTAAAATTAATAACAAGGTGGACATATTGCTGATCACTAACTCCAAAACAGCTGACTAAAATTCAGAATGGTAAGATCAGAGAGACAAAGCTCCAGGCCAGCTAAATAGGGAAAGGTGCCTTTCTTGTGCTCTGAACTAGAAGCATGAATTTTTCAGATTCTATTGAAGGGAGCAATTCCAGTTAGCATTATTGATAATTACATCTTTGTCCTGAAAATAAGTGAATGAGTATAGACTTGAGAATTTTCCGTGGTCCATGGTGGAAGTATCAGATTTTCAGTCCCAGCTGGTATGGAATAAAACCATGGGAATGATGGGGCCCTGGAAAGAATATCAGAACAGTAAAGGTGAGAAGATCAACCTAGATGGACCTAGAGCACAGATATCTTCTCTAAGTCATCTGGCCTAAGAGGTTTCCTTCTATTTTTTTTTTTTTTTATTTTAATGAGAGAAGAATTAGAAATTGGTATCAGAACCTTAATGTGGGTGGCTGTTTGCAAACTTACTTCCACTAAATGAGCAGTCAGCATTACCTGGCTTTCTTCCTATACTGTGGACTTTGTCATTCTCACAAACCATTTATGTGGCTTTTGTAAGCTGTAAGCCTATGATGCAAATCAAAAGTTGACAAAGCTAGTCTCAGCTGGTTCGATCCTGTTCTACACATCCTTAACGAGTATAGTTTTTGCTTTGCATTTAGCAAGTATAATTTTTAAAAAGTGTTTTCCTTCCTGCTATGGTCTGAATGTGTGTGTCTCTCCCTCCCCCAATTCATATACTGAATATCTAACGACCAAACTTGATGGTGTTAGTAGGTGGGGCCTTTGGGAGGTGCTTAAGCCATGAAAGTGGAATCCTTATGAATGGGACTAGTGCCTTATGTAAGAGATTCCAGAGACACAGGTCCCTTGTCCCTTCTATCACATGAGCATACAAGGAGATGAGTGCGACCTGGAGGAGGGTATAAATTATTGGGGATTTTCAGCAACAGTTCTCAGAAGGGGAACTTACAAACTCGTGTTCTCCATGCTCATTCCCTACAACATGGTGGTGCAGGCTGTGTTTGTTTGCCAAGTCACCTGGCTCTCTTTCTACAGGGACCTCGCCCTTTTCAATCTTGCCTTCTTCACCCAGTTCTCGAGGAGCTACTTCCCCTATGTGTTGCCCTTTGACTTTTCCAAAAGTATACCTGTATGTGTTGCAGTATTTCAGAAATACGTAGAGTTAATCTTTGAAGGATTTTTGCTAAAATGTTCATGAATTAAGGACAATACTTCTTCTGGAAAACATTTCACTTTAACTGAGCCCTTCTGTGCCCTAACTCAAGGCTCAGACATAATTAGGCCAATTCTTTAATTTCTTAATCTATGATGAGGTATCTAAGGCTCACAGCAGTTGTTAATTTCTTCCAGTTTCTCCTCAAAAACAGTATTCTACCAGCTAGATTTTTAAGTTTTTTGGTCCATCTTGAGACATTATGTTTTCCTAGGGGGAAGAAGGACAGAATTCTTTTCTGAGCTGTATGGTTTTTCATAGAGGTCGTTGGTGAATTTATCCTGCTGTATATTGGAACACTAAAAGTTGGCTTGTAACATATTGTGAGAATAAAAAGGAAACAACTGGAACACTTTAACTGACTATATTGTTTTATTGCTGTTCTATGTCCATTGATCTTCTAGCAATTCTGTGAGATACTCAGATTAAACATAAGGAGCAAATGGAAAGAGAAATTAACTAACATCTTTTGGAAGCTTATCTATTTCAAGGGCTTGTGCACAGCATCTCACTTGATTCTCACAGCTAACATTTTAGTTGAGAATCCTTATCTCCATTTTATAGAAGAAGAAAGTGAGACCCGTGTACTGTTCTGTCCCTGGCCACTTAGACCATATAAGCAGGACTTGAGCTTAGTTTTTGTTGTCTGTAAAGTTCATGCTTTTTTTACTAATCTGAAAAATTCTAACTTTCATAATGCTTAGAATTCAGATGGAGAGTATTTCAAACATAAAAAGGAGATAACTGTTATTATGAAGTAATATATGTTAAATATCAGAAAAAACTGGTTAATAGTCAAGATAAGATTAGATAAGTAAGCCAGCACTTATTTCACGAATAGCTCTTCTTCTAGTTCAAACTCAGGGGTATAGAGGAAGAGTATCTTTCCTACTCTCACAATGAAAAAAAAAAAAGCTAGGCAAATTACAGTTCAAGAGTCTTTTTGAACGTGTAAGAGAACGTGTCACAGGGTAACCACCTTGCCCCAAACTAAAGAAAGAGGCCAGATGTACCCCAATGTTCATTGAGCGCTGTTCACAGTGGCCAAAACATGGAAACAACCAAAGTGCCCTGCGACAGATGACTGGATAAAGAAGCTGTGGTACATACACACAATGGAATATTACTCAGCTGTAAGAAAAGATGAAATATTGCCGTTTGCAACAAAATGGATGGACCTGGAGATCATCATGCTTAGGGAAATAAGCCAGACAGAGAAAACAAAGAACTGTATGCGGGAGTTCCCTGGTGGTGTAGCGGCTTAAGGCTTCAGCGCTGGCGCTGTCAGCACTGCGGCCTGGGTTCGATTCCCAATCAGGGAGCTGCCCACATACCAAAAAGCAAAAAAAAAAAAAAAAAAAAAAAGAACTGTATGACTTCACTCATATGGGGAATATAAAACTGTAAGCAACAAAGAGAAAAGAAATGAATAAACAAACAAACAACCCATGGACACAATCAATAGTTTAATGTTTATTTGGGAACAAGTGGGGAGGGGATAGAAGGGGGAGGGGGTGGGAGAGGAGAGGGGGAAGCTAAATAGAAGGTGATGGAAAGAGAAGTCACATTAGGTGGTGAACTTACTATACAACAGGTTGACAATGCCTGAAACCTGTGTAATCCTTGCTAACAGATGTAACCCCAATAAGTCTAACAATAAAAATAAATTTAAAAAAAGGAGAGATGCCACTGCAGGGAGAGACAATGCATGAGCACTGACTTAACTGGTGTGAAGGGTTCTACTGGGGGCACTAGAGCATTGGTGGAAGACTAGTGTGCACTGGTGAGAGAGTGTGAAACCCCTAGGGGCCACAAAAATTGGGTGAATCTGCAATCTCTTTAGGCCTTTTCCCCACAAACCCTATTGAACTTGCAGAAAAAGTTGGAGAGAGTATCAAGAAAGGGTTCTACTACAGGAAAGGAAATTGGAGCCACCGAAAGATGGCCATCAGATTCCATCGGGACCTTTCTCTGCAAGTTTCCCCATGGAATGAAATCTTTAATCTGAAGTGGGGAAGGGCAACGCATGTAGTTGTTGATAGTACACTAGTGAAAACCCATTGTAACTGAGGAAAGGGAACTAAGGAAAAATGCCATGTCTTTGGAGGAGGGGCAGGAATAAGGACTATATTGGGTCCGTAACTATAGCCAGGGAAGAAGCAGAAACACTGAGATGACCATATCTTTGACAAGATTAGTCTACTGAGAGTGGCCATGACACCCCAGAAACAATGAGCACACCTAATGCTGATGCTCAGGAATCAGTTTCTAAATACCATTCTTCAATAAAAGAAATCAGGGTTCCTTAGAAAAGTGGTCCATTCCAGGGCCGAGGCAGGGAAAATGCAGGATAATCCTGGGTCATTTTGAGGTTTCATAAACAAGTGGCAAAAAAAAAAAAAAAAAAAAAAAAAAAAAAAAAAAAAAAAAAAAAAAAAAAAAAAAAAAAAAAAAAAAAAAAAAAAAAAAAAAAAAA
>PVJL010001750.1:67512-178554 GCA_004026885.1 Lyroderma lyra | reverse complement strand
GCCCAAAGAGCTCGCACTGGCCAAATCTTTAATAATTTGAGCAACAACATAAACAATGATAGTATTGGATTACAACCCAAAGAATGAAATAAATAACCATAAGTCTATACTGATATAAATAAATAACTGATGAATACATAAATGGAGAAAAAGTAAATGGTCCTTTTAGAAGAATTCCAAATAATAAATGTTGAAGGAATAAGGGAAGTAGAAACATCACCATTAGAACACAGTAGAAATTGCTACAGTCAAAATTCACTTATGGGTGCTAACAATCAAGGGATGAAAGTTTGAGAAGAAACAGAATATTTGTAGGGTATCAAATAATTTTCTCCAAATGTTTATTACTACCAAAAGGACAAATAGTACCTCGAGAATGGAGGAGTCTGGGAAAACCACCTTACTAAGCAACCTCCAGTAATAAGTATGAACGTTGTGTATTCCTGATGTGATGCCCCTAATAGCACCCACCTCCTCAGTGCTATTCCTCCAAGTAAAGTATAACCTCAATCCAATCATAATGCATTTCTCAACATCTCTAACTACAAAAGGTATATATCTAAGCATATTATATGCTATTTGAAGATAGGGATGTCAGAGGTGTTTGTATTTCTTTACTTTTAGTCCTTCTAAAAAAGAAGATAACACGGAGTACAGTCAAAACCTTTAAAAGAAAGAAAAAATGCTGGACATAAATGTTAAACCAGTACTAGTTATTGAATATCACAATATTCAGGAAGCTCTGAGCTTCCTTGCTTCCAAGGCAAAAGCATAATCACAAGAAATAAACACCAAATTTTGGGAGAGAGAAAGTTTTCCATATATTATTTGCACCACTCTAATGTGTGTTTCCTAATATATAGTTTACCTCTGAATGTTTATTTTTGTTTTGTTTGATTATAGGTTATTTTATGTATCTGCAATCACAGTGTAGATGTCATTTTTGTATTTTTTATTCACTTCAGTCATAAACATTTTCCATCTGTCTGCATAGTCTTCAAAGTTATTTTAACGCTTGTATTGCACTCTGTCATGTGAAAATGCCATAATTTACTCAAGCATTTCCCTATTGTTGGGCATGTAAGCACTAAACATTTCTTGGCACTGAATTCTGGACAATGATTTTGTGTGTGTCCATGTGTGTGTGATCCCCAAAAGGGAATATGGAGCAAAGAAGCAGTGCTATTGACAGCACTTTTATGCAATGCAGAAGAGAATTTCACGTGAACATTCCACCTGATCACCTTCTATCAGAGGTGAGGGTGTGATCTAAAAACGTAAGCCCATGAAGAGAATTTCTCAGTTCGTGGCCAGACAGATTTGTTTGGGCTGCACATTGTGTACGTCTCTTTCCATGTTTAACGTTGAACCATTCACATAACTGAAGCTGAGTAAACACTTGCTAATGTAAACACACTTCCATCCTCCTCATTTTTTCCATTTCTGTACCTGCCTTCACTCTGGAGAAAAATCCACATCTAAACCATATTATTTCTAAGGTTTTATGTCGGAGTCATGTGGTGGTAGGAAACAAAGTACTTACATGCAACAAAGGAGATACAGAATGACCTTGGTGTTAGAAAACAAAAAAGAAAAGAAAACAAAAGCAATTCTCAAAGCTACAAAGCACAAAAAATAAAAATATATTTAGTGGTGGAGCAAGTAATATTCAAGGACTCATGCTTTCTCATTCCACCCTTCCAAACTAAATGAAAATTTAATAAGATTTCAATGTTTTCAAGTTGATTATGTAGATAATTAGAAATTACTTTATTATTGGGCTATGAGAAACTCTCAGGTCTAATGAAAAAAATCTTTGTAAATAAAGCCAGCTTTTTAAAGGGCCAGGTTGTCTACTTGTTTATATAAAACTACATTTTAAACATATCATTTTAAACCCTTGAGTTCAAGTTCTTAATCTTCCTTGATATGTTTTTCTTTAAATATCTTACCTTTATTTTTTCCAATTACTTTCTTCATGATTAGAGTGATGATTTAAAAGATTTTAAGAATCGTCCATTTCTTGTAAATATTTTCACTTTTAGGTTTGCTAGGCAGTACATTATATTTTTCCTTTTTTGAAAGTTTTGGTTTTCTAAGTCCTAGCATTCACCTTTGACTCAACTTAAAATTCACATTTTCTTTTTACTATAATAAATTTCATGATAATAATGTTTTGGATGTTCCACAGTTTTAATGATCAATGTCTGGTATAAAACTGTGAACTATTTTCACTTGCCCTTTTTGTGACTATGTGAGTTGTTCCATCGAATTATTTGTTTTTCATCAACTGTGAAAATTTATCTGCTGTTATTTATTGAATTATGGCCTCTTTATTATTATTTGTCTTCGCTCACTCTGGAACTCTGATTAAGTAAAAATAGGACATTTTCATCTGCCCTCTAAGTCTTTGAACTTCCCTTTCTTCTTCCCCATCTCTTTGTAGATAATTTTATAACATGTATCTTCTGGCTCATAAATCTTTTTCTTAGATGTGTCTCATGTGCTAATGTGTCCACACCAGTTTAAGTTAATTATTATACTTTATTCCTCATTGACATGTTATTTATAATTTATGTTTCATCGTTCCCTGTCATTTGCCTAAACTGACTAATTTATCCAAAAAGTCTGTGTGTATGGATTGATATACCCTTTACTATCTGCTGTTCATTACCTGGCTTCCTAAGTAAACATATAAAATAAAAAATATCTTAAGGAAATGACAACAGATAATTTATTTGGTATTGTCTCATGCAATATTTGAGATATATTTGTATAAAAAGAAGGCACTCATTGTTTATCTGAAATTCTAACCAGGGTATCTTGCATTTTTATTTGTTAAATCTGGCAACCTTAGGAAATGTTTAAGCATTATGCTGAGAACATGACATCCCTTAGTCATTAGCAATAAAACGGAAGACATACTTTGCCAATTTGCATTAAACAGGTATTGTAGAATCTAGATATTTTGTCAATAGTATACCCAAATTCTGCAGGAATCTCCTGATTACGAGCATGGAAATGTTTGTTCATGCCCCGGATTTCTCCCAAATCACGTATGTATCACAAATTATGTGTGACCCGGACATATTCCCAAACTTCTAAAAAGCTCACTTACCAGCTAAATGACTTGCTCCTGACAGTTTTGCAATGCAAGATTCAAATTAATACCTTGGAAACATGACAAATTATTACCTGTCATAGACCTTTCCAGTGGGTTGCAAACTGTCAAAATCATAAATGTGAAAAAAATGTGACCATCATAGCAATGATTTTCACTCTGTCTTTTGTCGAGCCTAGGGTTCCTCCAAGGTGCTCCTAAGGCCACCATAAGGATAAAGTTCTCAGTCCTGATAGAATCCGAGTTGCTCAGTTTTTACCTGTTACGTGTATTTGGGCTCTACAAAATGTTTCATTTGAATAAAGTATTCTGCTGTCAAGACATAATTTGAAAACCAATAATTTGGAAACATATAGGCCTTGGCATGAGAAAAATTGTGTCTTATCCTGGTTTGGGGCATTTATCTTCTATGTAAACCTAGACTGGTTACTTATTCTTTCCCAAAGCCTTTCCTCAAATGAGAAAAAGAGATAATAATAGAACTTTCCTCATAGGTCTTTTTTTTTTTTATTGTGTTAAGAACACGTAGCATGAGATCTACCCTCTTAACAAAATTTTAAGTGCACAATACAGTATTGTTAACTATAAGCACATTTATTTCTATACAGCACCTATTCATTCCGCATATCTGAAATGCTGTACCCACGGGACAGCATCTCCCCATTTTGCCCTCCCTGCAGCTTCCGGTAACCACCATTCTGTTTTCATGGGTCTGACTATTATAGATACCTCATATAAGTGGAATAATGCAGTATTTTTCTTCTATGACTGCCTTATTTCACTTAATATAATGTCCTCCATGTTCATCTATGTTGTTGCTAATAGTAGGATATCCTATTTTCAGGCTGAATAATATTCTATTATAGTGTAATATTCCATGTATATATAAAGTGGAATATTATACTGGGGTGCCCAAAATGTATACACATTTTAAGAGATGCTATCTACATATTACTTCTCTAGTTGAATTGAATTATGATAGCAACATGTAGTATGACGTTCACTTAAAAGATGGCATTAATCAAATGAATGCTGGCGTCACCATGTGACAGGCAGGATGGTCAAAGAAAATGGTGGAAGCGCGGTTGTTTGGAGAGTGCAAGACAATTTTGAAGAGGTATTTAAAGTTTGAGAACATTGTTTGAGTATCCCTAATGTTCCCCTGACTTAACACCTCTTGACTTCTATTTGTGGGGGACCTTAAAGGATGTGGTATACCAGAGAACACTGGCTACACTGGTGGTACTTCAGGAAGAAATTGAAATGGCATGTGCAGTGACACAAGTGGGCACTTGAGTCAACGTGGCTCAAGCAGTAGTTCGCTGTAATCAGAAGTGTCTGGACATTGACGATAACCACTTTGAACACCTCTTGTAATTGAAGAAGTCAAACGTGACTTGTATCCATTCTTTGTAACCAGTATATATTGAGAATTATAACTTTAATATAGGTTTTTCCTTTCTTAAAATGTGTATAAAATTTTTTGGCACCCTCTGTATATAATGGATATTATATATAATAAAGTATTATTCATTTATATATAATGGAATATATATAAAAGAATATATATAATGGAATATGTATAATGGAATATGTACGTGTATGCTGTCTGGAAGAAATTTAGCCATAAATGCCTCTATTTTTCATATTACATGGCTGTATACTTTCCGGACAGCCCTATATGCCACATTTTATTTATCCATTCATCTGCTGTTGGGTGTTTAGGTTGTTTTCATATCTTGGATATTGCAGATAGTGTTGCAGTGAATATGGGTGTGCAGATACCTCTTTTAGATCCTGATTTTGATTTCTTTGCATATATATTCAAAGGCGGGATTGCTGGATCATATGCTATGAAAAAATGAGACAATTAATGTAAAATGTTTAGTACAGCAGCTGGTACATAGTAAATAAATAATAAATGTTAGCTATTATTATTATTATTTTATGTTAAAAGTAATCTTTGATTCATTTAATAACTAGTTGAATTACATTAACTAACTGTAGCTTCTGTTTTGAGCCAGTAATGAATATACTTTTTCTCATGTAAACAGCATGACACATTAGTGCTTTTTCAGCCAATGGGGGAGAAAAGTGAGACTTGGTCAAGCTGGTGAGCAGCAGTGTTCATGCAGTTGTAAGTGGCAGACTGGAGTTTTGACCTTGGGTGTCTGAGTCCAAGTATACTATTCCTCCTACGAAACTCAAACTGTCTCCTCCAGAGTTAACAAGGAACACACTGATCATGATGGACAATATTATCTAAAATTTTTTTGAGGTTTAAAAAAATTTTTTTTAATTGCATTTTACCTACAATATTATAATGGTAAGGGGGGAGCCTGGGTTTGACCTCCCTCCTCCTCACCCCTAGTTGATGCAGTGGTTTCGATTCTAGTCATTTTCTTCCTTATTTAGTGTCTCGGCAGGTTCCGAATCTGTGTCCTATTTTGGATGCTGCAAAAGTTGTGTGTTGAGTTAGTCTATAGGGATTGAAGGCTAATTTTTCATCTAGTCTCTCCTGTGTCTTATGGAAGTAAGGGGAAATGTCTTCTATGTTAATCCTCTGTTAATCCTGCTGGTTTGCTGCATGGGTGTGTAAATAATGCTTAGTTTTAGTTTAGAAAATCCTTTTTTCTATCATTTAAAACAAATAATCTTTATTCTCTTTTTTAGAAATATATGCCATTTACCAGTACTTTTATACATATATATATATATATATATATATATATATATATATATATATATACACACAAATTTTACCTCTCTGTAGCCTCTTTTTCATTTTAGATTTTGCTTTATTTTTCAAAACATTAACATTGGTTAAATCTGATATTAGTCTTTGATTTTTGTATTGAGGTAATATTGACCTATGACATATTAGTTTCAGGTGTACAACATAATGATTGAACATTTGTATAATTGTGAAATTATCACCACAATAAATCTGACGCCATGCATATTTTTTTTCTTCTGATAAGAACTTTAAAGATCTACTCTCTCAGCAACTTGTAAATTTGCAATACGGTATTATTAACTACAGTCACCATTCTGTACATTACATCCTCATGATTTATATAGATTTTAAAACCAGCTTATTGTCACAATTGTTTAAAAACACAAATCATTAAATCCCTATCTTCCTACAAGCCTATTTTAAAATCCCATTTCCATTCTCTTTTGTTTTGGCCATTTAAACAACTTAAATATGCTTTATTTATTTTGCATTAAATACTGTGACAGGAATGTTTTAATGAACCTTTAATAACATGGTCCTCACCTGATGTTTCCACTGTACTTGTGTCTTTCCTCATCTGGGATCAATACAACATCAAAAGAGATCAGATTATAGGACAACCAAACCATAATGGCACTTCTGTTGCTAAACCCACCACTCTCTCCATTTTCCCTCCTTCTGTCACTTAAGTTCCATTTAGAACAAATGTGGCACTTGGGAGGAGTCAAGTGTAGCCTGAAGCCATGACTGATTCCCACGCACTATTGCTAGGTCTCTGTGTCTTGTTGCTATGGTGAGGCTCGGGCAGCCCCAGGAAAGGAGGGATCAGGGCAGCTAGCTTCAGGGTCAGACTGAAGCTGTGTTCGTAAATCATGGAAAGGCTCTGGCAGTCCCCCTTGCTCAGGCTGGCCTTTACAACTCATCCTCTCTTGAGGGCAACTTTGAGATTGGAAACTACTGAATCACCATTGAGACCAAAAGGAGGTGCTGAGCTGCTCATAATCATCCCACGCAGCAGGTTTGGACCGGACTCTCTCGGAGGCTTTTTCTAAAAGGACCTTGTTCACTAGTCTGTCCACTTTCCTGGAATTCCTTATCCTTTGAACTTATTCCAAATGATTGAAGGAGTTTGTAAGGGCAAGGTTCTTGTTTCAATGAAAATATCACAAAAACAATGATAACTCTTCCTTATACAGTGTTTCTGTGAATTGTGCAGGCACTATTCTTAAGTAATTTAATCCTCAACACTGCATATGACAAATGGACAAATAGAAGTAGAGGGAAGGTAGTGGCTGCCCAAGGCTCACAGTGAATCAAGGAGTTGCTGGGATTTGAAACAAGGTGGGCTTCCTCTGGACTCTGTCCTCAACCATTTCATCATAGACTCAGCATCACGTATTTATCTGTTAATGCTAACTGAATGCGTTAAAATCAATTTGTGATGTTACCAGATTGTAAAAGGATAGACCTAATAGGGTTTAGTTCATTATTATGGCATGGATAATTCACTCACTCATTAGCAAATATTTATTGAGCTCCTGCTGTGTGCTTGTTATTGTGTGAGGCATAATGGTATAAAATATTATCTGGGAGTTCCCTGATGGTGTAGTGGCTTAAGGCTTCAGTGCTGGCGCTGTCAGCACTGTGGCCTGGGTTCTATTCCCAGTCAGGGAGCTACCCACATACCAAAAAGAAAAAAAAATTATCCCTGATTTCATGGAACATTCAGCCTGTCTAGGAGCACAGACTTTTAAACAAGTGACTGTAGGGGAGCAAGCATGATGTGTGATGTGATGGGGATGCTCCAGGGAACAAAGGGACTAATTTTGTCTGTGAATCAGGGAAGGCTTCTTTGGGGAAGTAACATTCCCACTGAGACCTGAAGGATGCATAGAAGTTCATAAGACACAGGGTAAAAGTGTGTTTCTAGGTGGAGGTAGGAGAAGGCAGGGCATGTTATAAGCCTGACAGAACCATCTGGAGCCTGCAGAGAAGGATCAGTGGGCAGAAACAGCAGGAGTGAGGCTGAAGCACCCAGCAGGCCAGATCACAGACAGCTTCAAAGCCATATTAAAGAGTTTTTCCTTTATCTCAAGGGCAAAGAAAGCCCATCTGAAAAAGTTGAGGAGTGAGTGACATGATTAGATTTGCAATTTACAAAGAATAGTCTACTAGTGTGTGAAGAGTAGACTGAAAGCTTGTGCATGTGAAGGAATACACGTGGAGGCAGGGAGGCAGTTGGGAGGCTGCAGTCCAGGACCAATGGTGGCTAGGCCTGGAGTATTAGAATTGGCCAAATTTAAGAGTTACATAGAAGGTAGAATCAGTAGGACTTAGTAATTGTCTGGCTGTGAGGCTGAGGAGTTGAGGATCAGATGTTTCTGGCTCTGGTAGAGGGGGAAACGATTATGCCATCTACTGATAGGAAGAACCCTGGATGTGCACATAGGCCATGGAGTAGAGCAGGCGATAATGGCATTACTCATGTATGTTGAGTTTTAGTGTGCCTCTGGTACAACTCGGTGAAGTTGCCAAGAGCCTATACCAGTGCACATAGTGCATAGTATGTGCTCAATAAATGTTACTTTGGTTGAATGGTTGAATGAATATGTGCTAGGCAATGGGATGTATGGAGCTCAAAGTCAGACTTACAGACACAGAAATGAGGATTTCTAAAATCTTAACATGTAGATGACAATGAGAGCCAAGGCAGAACTGAGATGTAGGAGGGGTGTGAAGAGTGAGAAGAGCAGAAGGCCTGGGACTGAGCCTTGAGCAGTGCCAGCGTTTAAGCAGTAGGCAGAAGAAGAGGAAGCTATGAAGGAAAAGTAGTCAGTGAGGTGGCAAGAATAGCACAGGAGTGCTGCGTCATGGAAGCAGAAACAATGAGAATTTTTCAGAGGTCAAATTGTCAGATCTCTCAGACAGATCAAGCAGCTTATGGACTGAGGGTGTCTGCAAGGCCTTAGAAATAAGGTAGTTGTTGATGATTTAGAAACATCAGAAAGTGATGAGGACTGACACCAGATGGGAGTGGGTTGAGGAATGACTGAAGGGTGAGAAAATGGAGACAGTAAATATAGACAACTTGTAAGAGGAATATTGGCTGTGAATGGAAAAAGAGATAAGAAAAAAGGAAAAAAGAAAAGAAAAAGGCTAATAAAAAGAGTACTATCATCCTTTCCCCTTTCCCTTCCTAAATAATTCAATCCTAAAACCATTGGGTGGGGCAAAGCAAGAAAACTGACCCCACAAATGTTCGAAGCCAAGCGGGGTGAGGAGGGTGGCCTCTGGAGAAAACAGGTGCTGATGAGGGTGTTATGATGGTGATGGGGTGGGGGATACTTGACAATGAGTGCCAGGATGGAAGGAAGATGGATATACTTCAGAGAGAAATAGATGGGAAGAATAATAATCCCCAGCTCAGAGAAGTTAAATAATTTGTTGAAGATCATATATCTGGAAAGTGAGCTGGAGTGCAAAGGGTTTTCTTTGGCTCCTCATTTCACAATGTTCACTATGGCTATTAGAGAGGTCTTGATGATTCTGAGAAAACATGTTTAGTAGGAAGATGATGGCAGCCTGATGACAGAGGGTTAGAGGGAGGGAAGACAGAAGTATTGTTTTCTTTTTGTCTCAGTGTGTGAAAGAGAGAGGCAAGACTGGAACCTGGAGGGGTGGCAGGGTTGACAGATCTTTTCCTTGACATGGTAGACTCCTGAGTGGATCTGCACACAGAAAGCAAAGACTAGTAGAAAAGAAAGCCTGAAGATACAAGAGAGTCGTAGGTGTGGGATGACATCAAGAAGGGCTCTGAATGCTTTTCTGGAGAGCCTGGTTTGAAATCTGTGTGTGATTGGCAGCTGCTTGAAACTGATGGAGGCCATGTCTAAGTAGAAGAATGGAGTGGTTCAGAGCTTGGGTTATGGAGTCAGACTGCCTGGATTCCTGTTCTGGTTCTGCCATGTGTCAGTATGATGTTGGACAAGTAACTCAATCTCTCTGTCTTGATTTATTTGTTTTTAACATGGGGGAATTATAAAAACACTTACTAAGGATTACATGAATTAATACATGCAAGAAGCCTGGAAAGTGCTCGAGACATGGTAACACTCAGTAACTGGGGACTACTATTATTGTTACAGGCTAATAAGATATGGAGGTTTGCAAAGATTTTTCAGCAGTTGAAGTGAGAGGTGATGAGCATTTGAACCAAGGTTATGGCCAAGGGATTACAAGGAGGAGCTAAATTTGAGATGTGAGAGGAGCTAAACACAGGGAGACTTGGCAACTGATTGAAAGCTTAGTGTAAGGGAGAGGATTTGCAGAACTGAGTGGATGATGTTGACATTCATTAAAACAGGAATTGGTGAATTGAAAATAGCAAGTTCAGCTTGGGCTGCATTAAGAATGAGGTGCCCATGTACCTCCAGGTGGAGATGCCCACAAAGAATTGGGTATATGAGTCTGAATTGCTGGAAAGAAGTGATCAGCTATAGCCTATAGCTAAACCATGAGACTGGATAAGGGAGTGAGGCAAAAAGTAGTGCTAAGGATTTGAGACAGGTTTAGCACAGATTCTGTAACAAAATAAAATAAAATAAAATAAAATAAAATAAAACAGGAAAAATCTCCCAAAAGCCAAGCAGGGGGGCAGTTGTGGGTTAGGATGAGGTACGTCCAATTCAGGACAAGAGAAAGACATGGTGTTCTAATTCAGAAGGTAAGGTGGCTCTAATTTAGAAGGTAGGTCTTTACTATATGGTGGGCATTTTAGGAAAGTTAGATACAGCTTCCATCAGGTTGTCCCAAACACCAAGCCTCAGTAATTGATTATGTCTATACAGGACAGCCATAATGTTTTTATTGAAACACTTTGCCCAGAACTAAACGGGAAGTCCGACTGGGTGGAACTGTTGTTGCAATCAGCATAATTTATTTCTGATCCCATCTTTGGTTGATTGTTATGCTTCAAAAGTCCTGGCAGGGCACATCTATGTGGCACTGTGCCTCCTTAGCAGATGGGAATCATTTGGTACGTGCATCAACTTGAATGATCAAAACAGGATTTTCTGTGTAGCATCTAGGCATGAGGTTAAAAGGATAAAATACCATCACATTTCCAGCAAAGAAATAGATAAATGCTGAAAACTTAATTGCTTATGAAAGTTAAAAGTTTGTTAAATTTCACTCCAGAATTTTGTCCATCTGGGAATTTACAATAATAAAGCCTTTCGGTCCCAATTGGGCTCTCTGAAAGAAGAAGACACACAAATTCATTTAATAACACAGACTGACTTTTATATTTGAACAGATGAGTCAGGTGTAGAAAAGTGAAACATAGATCTTTGTGCATGCTTCATATCACATTGCTTTTGTAGAAGATAGCATAATTTTGGAATTATTCTAAAAGTAAGGCAATAAGTTCTGGAAATCTCATATATAGCATGGTGAATATAATCAGTAATACTGTATTGTATACTTGAAATGTGCTAAGAGTAGATTTTTGACCACACACACACACACACACACACACACTCACAAATGATAGCTATGTGAGGTTTTGGAGTGTTTATTAAGTTGACTGTGGTAATCATTTCACAATGTATATGAGGTTAGATCATTAATCTCATGAACTCATCATAGAAAAGGTACTACATACTTCATTGCTGCATATTACTACTGTCACCTTCGAAGTACTTCCCTTGGGAAACTATGCACTGATGCCAGCACCTAGTTCACCCTTCAAAGAAATTTTGGAACTCTTCTGGAATGGCCATCAGAGCTGTCATTGTCCCTAACATCTGACAGTTAAGTTTGTGAACTTGCCACCGTGTGTTTACTTTGGCAGCACTGTACAAACACCTTGGAAAGGTGTCATTCATTACCTTGGTAAGATGCGATGACAACTCCAATGGCCATCCCAGAAAAAGAGTTCCAAAATTGCTTTAAAGGGTGGACTAGGCACTGATGTCAGTGCATAGCTTCCCAAGGGGAGTATTTTGAAGGTGACCATAGTGATATTCAACAATGAGGTATGTAGCACTTTTCTAGGATGAGTTCATGAAATTAATTGTCTGACTTCTTATCTTCATCAAGAGGGGGCATTTATTTCTCTACCCCCTTGAATCTGGTAGGTCTTGTGGCTGCTTTGACTAACATAATACAGAACTAATTCTGTGCTAGGTGCAGGCACAACTCTTAAGTAGTCTGGAGTAATTCACTTCCTGCCTTTTTAAATAAGAGACTATCCTGACACTACCATACTGTGAGAAGCCCAAGCCATGTGGAAAGGCCCCAAAGGATGAGACACCTTGTGATGAGAGAGAGAGAGAGAGAGAGAGAGAGAGAGTCTGAGAGAGACAGAGGTGCTAAGGAGCACCAAGGCACCAGACGTGAGTGAAGATGCCATCTTGGAAGTGGCTCTCCAGCACCATCCACCCCAGTGGACACCAATGTAGCGGAGATGAACTGTCCAGCAGAGTCCTTTCTGAATTCCTGACGTGCAAAGTCAAGAGCAAAGTAAATGGTTATTCAGGAGCTAAGTTTTAGAGCTGTTTGTTACAGAATAATAGAAATTGAAATATACTATCACACAATTATAATTATGTACTTGACAAATAATCATATGTGTGTGTATACTCATATATATATGAGTATACACACACATGTGATTATTATGTACTGAAAGCAAAGTAAAGAATTGAAACCCTTATGCAGAAAATTAAACCCTTAACCAAAAATTAATGTAATTGAATAAAGATATGTTTTCTGTAATTATCTAGGAATTTCCTTGAATTCTCATTTTTAACTTGAATTCGTGAACATGGCTAGAAAATTCTGACTGTGAGGTTTAATTTTTGGTATTGTTTACATATTTAAAACTTTAAAATATTGTATATACTAAGTTTTTAATACATTTCCCTTACATTTATATTTCTCCATTCCTTTATTTTTCCAGCTCTATTGAGGTTTTACTTGATAAATAAAAATGGTATCTATTTAAGGTGTAGAATATGATGCTTTGACACATGGAAGCACATGTGAGTGATAGGTCGCCATCATTTAAAAAACATACGATGGGCCACATAGCAAGTGCTTCGCAGAGTGACCTACAGACCACCTGCTTTAGAATTACCTGCAGAGGGCGCACTTTTTGAGATGTAGAATGCTGAGCCTCATCCCAGACTTTCTGGATCAGAATCAGAGTCTCCATGAGTGGGACTCTAGTTTTCACAAGGCCTCCAAGTGATTTTTGTGGGCACTAAGTGAGTGATGAGTATATCTGAGCGTGGCTCTAGAGACAGAAAGATCTGGATTCAAATCTGACTGCCACCAACTAGCTGTGTGACCTTGGGAGACTCCATTCTCTCAGCAGTGATGTTTTCATTGGTAAATTGTGCCACATGTTATGCCTGGTTCATTGTGTTGTTTCTTAGAATACAATGCATACCACTTGTGAAGTCTATAGCATAGTGTCTGAGGCATTGCTGGTACATTGATAATAAAGGGTTCATGAGTTTGTGGGTTTCATTCCCAAAACAGATGAAGACTCCTGAGATTTATCCACATGAATTGCCTGGACCTGGATTGTGGCTACAGTTACATTTGTCAGTGTGTCAATCTGCCAATGATGGGTGTACATTTTCTCATGAGGCACCATCAGCTGGGCAAGTGCAGACCTTCGTGTATATTTAGGGAGTTGAATTGATTCATGTATAATAAAGAACTAACTTACTGAATAACAAGCAGCTGACAATAACCTGGAAATTCTTTAAGAAATGGTTCAGTAAAATGGTGGGCACAGTTTGGGCAGTAAGACACTCTTGGCATTCCATGACTGGGCAGATTTCAAATATGTGTTATTATCACATGGCTTTTTTAAATTCATGTCTTGCTATTGCATGCTAGTGGGAAGAGGGTCTTTGGTAGGTGAAAATTGGAGGGCAGATCTGGCAGTTGGCTAAATAAAGAGCTCAAAGGCTCAATGTCATACATTCAGTAATATGGTTTCTTATATTAGGATTATAATTAAAAACACAAAATGTAAACAATTATGAATAAATTCTGAAAAGCCTAACTTGTTCTTGAAAAGTTTCAGGCTTACAATGTCAGCAAAAGATTCAGAAAAGACTCTTAAAATATTTGATTCTATTCTGTATAGCAGCTGCAATGGCTGTGAGACTGTAGCATCTGAAAAATGGGCACCCTATGTTTGTGACAGTGAAAAAAGAGTGTTCAGAAAAAGATAAAAAGCACCCAGGTCCTGATTCTTGTCCCCAAAGGGTTTTTAAAGTGAAATTCTTCTTTAAAAGTCAACATACTTGAAATCCTGGGCTTAAATGTGTTTTGTACAGCTCAGAACAAAATGAGAAACAGGTCCTGGGAGAAACAGGTCCATTTAGAATGATAGAGTGAATTTTTATACACCCTGTGAATTTTCCTTGAGTTGCTTGTCTCTTTAGAGAATGAGAGAGAAAGGAAGAGAGAAGGAGAGACAGGGAGAAAGAGGGAGAAAGAGAGAGAAAGTGTAAGACAGAGGGAGGGAGAGAGAGAGAGGGAGAAAGGAACCCAAAACCTTTCATTTTATGCAGTACATGTCCTTCTAAGGTACCCAGGGCTTTCTGGCTGACACTGATCTATATTTACTCAGCTAATAAAGTTCCAAAGTATTCCTAATGACCTAATTTCTATTTCTTTATGTTCCCCCCTTTTTTTCTTCTTCTCTGTAAAGTCTTTCCTTACATTTGTTGATCTTTTCTGTTCACTCGATTCTGACCTCCACCTGCCCTACTTATCCAGTATTTACCCTTGGTAATGATGACAATCCAGCAACAACAAAAATAATAACAGGATCAGTTACTATTATTTGTTGAGCCTTTACTCTATATCAGGTGCTACTACTTCCTTTTTTCCTCTTCTCTCACCCATGCTTCTCCCCCAGTATAGACACTTCTGTCTTATTTTTTTAAAATTGTGGACATAAATTTGTCTCCTTTTGTGATATATCACACCCTCCTCAGAATCATGAATGCAAATCATGAGCATACTCTATCATTCTTTTCCAATGTTCAAAGTGTAGGAGGAAGAAGCCATCTTAAATGAAAAAGACAAATACACTCGCTGTGTGCATACTTAATTTCAGGCACCGTATCTAACAGAGTCTACTTGCATTTATTGATTGTTTTATTTAATTGTTAGTATCTGGTGGCCAAGAAATGGAGAAAAATTTCCTTTGGCTTCCCTCCTGCATAATCAGGGGATCAGAAGAGTTACAAGGTAGAGTGGCCTCAATGAATGCTTGAGCAAAGAACTTGATTGCTTGTCTGCCCTCTCCTGGCCCGCCCTGGTGTCAGGAATTTGTGGGAGGAGGAGCTGGGCAGGGAGACACCCTTCCTCTGTGCCATAAGCTTGAGTGTGGTTGTTTTTCTTCCAAAGAAATCAGGCAAAACACCTTAGTATTATACTGGAGTGCCAACTGCAGAAGTTGGAAGAACTTTTGCATTAGTCTCTGAGAGAGTCGATCCTTGATATTTCTTCCATGCCTGATATTTTTATGAAACCATTGTAAAGCTCAACAGTCAAAGCAAATCCTCAGGAAATACATTAGATCTCTCCTGTGCAAGGATGAATTAGGGGACGAACAAGAGGGTTTTGTTTTATCAAATCTTTAAGAACGGAAACAGGAGGAAATATTTTCAACCATTTTTGAAAATGGTAAAACGAAGCTGATTTAAGGAGTTGTATTTTCTGTGCTCACTTCTCCATGAAACTTTTATCTTAGCTGTCAGGATTAGGACATAAGCAGGACACACACAATTTGTATTCCAGGCAGACACATAAATTCATCTCTAAAGAGTCAGAAAATGGAAGGAGGCCGCAGTCAAGGTGGCTTGCATGAAATGAGCAAGGCGCTGCGTGGGATGCCTCACAACACAGCCTCGCTCGGGACCAGCCGCTGCCGTAATTGATCCCTTTGGAGGCTGAAAGCTGCCTTGACTTCAGCAGGACAAGGAGGAAAAGAAACGTAAATTAACATGAATTATGTCAGCTGTTTTCCACCTGTTGCCTTCACTCTGGCCAATCAAGCCAACGTCGCGGCTAAGCTGTGGAGGAAGCATGTCTGTCTCTCCAGTTCGTGCTCGTGCCACTGCCTCTTGCTGCTTCACTGAGAAGCCACGTGCTTCGGCTTTTCTCCTTACATCATCAGAATTCCTAACCACATTGAGGCAGATCATTTTCTAGCTCCAGTTGGAGCCCAGAGAAGTTCTCACGTTATCTTTATAGGTATGCATGTGATCCAGGGGAGCGGGCTTCCTGTTGTTATTAGATATACATTTAAACAGCCCTGTATTTTGTGCAATTTTGCTAATCCACACAAACTTAAACTTTGTAATTTTTTCCCTCTGTCTCTAGGCCTCATGATTTATTCTGCAACGGAACTTACATATGTTTTCAAGGCAGCATTGAGGGGAGTATGTTAAATTAGTTATTGTGTTAGGTATTTTGTTTCATCAGCAATTTCCATCTAGTGGAAACTCGACGGCCCCACTGCCAGCTTGCCCCAGCAGCCCTGTACCTGAGGTCCCATGACATGTCTTCTCTTAAAGGGGGCTTGTCTTCATTCTGGTGCACTCTGATTCGTGATGTCACAGCTGCAATGAAGACTGCGGCTGTTCATTAGACGCTGTGCCAGCCCCTGTCCGTATCGTGCGGGTGCTCTGTAACGAGGCCCTGACACTTAAGACGGGATTTGGCATGAGTGCATCACATAACTGAATTACCCTGTTGCAAACAACTTACTTTCTCTAGATCCAGGGTCCAAAAAAATGACACAAGAAACGACATATAAGATGCCTTAGTGCCTTGACTTCATTTCTGGCTTTGCCACAACTTGCATATGATTACACATGGTAGAAAATTAAAGTGCCCAGCCTTCAATTTTTTTTTTTTGACAATTACCATCTTACTTGTGCAGAGAGGGGCTTACCCAGAACCAGCACTGGCAATTCCATTTCCTCTCCTCTGCACATCGTGAGAAGGAATCAAGGGCCTAGGCGTTAGTCTTCAAGGCCGGGGAAAATTGGGCACTAAACCTGTTTACAACATCCATGGAGCTGGGAGTCTTCGCAGCACCTGATCCTGGAGCTGCGGAGAAGTGGGTATTAGCAATATGGTGTGATCTGGATCACTCAAGATTGTGTTGCTGCTGTTACATGTCTATGTTTCTGTTAAAGGACTCATCTGTCAAAAAATAAAAACAAAAATAAAAATATGGTGTGATCTGTCAGCCAAAGTTGTGATAAACGGCTGTGGGAGGAACTGAGAAGCTCTCTGAAAGCTTCGTTTGAGGAAAAATTCTCATAATGTTCCTCTAGTTTAGTGACTCAGCGTTTGGACTTCACTGTGTATCCAAAGCTCTGGGTTTTGTTTGGTTTTGGTTTGGTTTTGGTTTTGTATCTTGCTCTTTTTGGGTATGGCTATTGTCTCTACTAGGAAAACAGGTTTATCACATTTTTCTATCTGAAGGAGACTTCCTTTTTGCTTCTTCGTCATTTCAAACTCAAATATCCGATGTGCAGGGCTCGCTTTGTCTCTTGGCGTTAGAAGTTCGCATCTCCTGCCTTCCACAGGTGGAATACCCATATGCCATGAAAAATTCAAATAAATGTTTCTTTTCAAAAAGATTCCTCAAAAGCCACTTTCTTGCAATATACACAGGACACCACTCCTTAGATTCAAGCTACCGACACATTGCCTTTCAAAAACACTTTAGACTCTGTCCTCTGGTCCCCATCCCTACCCCTTTTTACCCTAGCCCCCCAGTACCTTAATTCACTATTTGCCTGATCATTACCATAGCTTCCTATACCTCCCCCTCTTTCATACTGGTCCATCTTTTCTTTTTGACCAGGTTACTTTCTAAGAAACAGATCTGACCACGTTAGTCCCCTGCCTGAAATACTCCCAAGGATCCTCTTGGCCTCCAGGATGTAGTGTGAACTTCATTGCCTGACCCTCGCCATCTGACCACAACCTGCCTTTCTCTGATCATTTGTATTTTACACCATTATGTTTTGGTGACTCTTAGCATGCAATCTAATAAACTAGAAAGGAATGTTAGAAAGGAATCAAATCAAAGGGATTGATACCTTATTTTCCTTTTTTGCTTTGCCAAGTCAATGAATTGCTCTGTTAAAGTGATGTGAGAATCACTTTGGAGGCAGCTGAAGGGAATTTTACACGAGTGCCCCGTAATGAAATAGAAATGAGAATTTACTTGCCCATTTTCCCTTCTCAAATCCTGTGTCTTCTCTCTTGTAATCTGTGGATGGTATAGCGTAATTTACATGCGAATATTTGAGTTTTCATTAGGATGATGTCAGCATTATTTTGCAGACGTTGCTTTTCTAACAAATGAGGAAGATACTTTAAAACTTGAGAAGGTTAAAAAAATGTAGGCAGTCTATTGTTTCCCCGATCTGAGTTAGGGCAGAACCAGAAATTAGATTATGCTGGTTGGGTCTGATAGAGATGGAAGGAAACGTAGGCTGCAGTATTTGATGGGTGGGCACAATCCAGACGGAGCAGGGAATTTTAAATAGTGGGAACAGTACGAGCAAGTGCATGAAAATGAAAAAACACATTATAAGTTTAAATTATGGTGAATAAAAATGGGTAAAAAGGAAATTATACATTTGAAAATAGAAAGCAATATGGCAGAAATGGTCTTGAGAACAGAGCATAGAAGATCTGAAATGCCACTTTAAGAGGTCTGAATGCGATTCAGGGGGCAGTAAGTTGCTAATGGGAAGAGTTCTAAAATTTAGTCTGAGCTGCTACTTGTACATACAGGTGGAGGTGTGGGGTAGGATGCTGGACATCTGGGTTTGTCCCAATTGTAACCAGTTTAGAGCCTCCATTTGTAACACCTTCCACTCTGGAGAGAAATGGAATTTGTCAGTTTAGACTCCTCACCGAGCAAGGTCGGTCACTGAATGATACAAATTCAAATGCACCTGTGTGACTTGGCCAGCAATCTCATCTGTGTTTTCATTCATTAAATGAACCAGTAGGAGTGATGTGTGAGCAGGTCACAATATTACAACTGAGAGGCTTTGCAGAGTCTAAGGAGGTCGTGTCAGAGGCTTCCCAGGAGCTTTCTGAGGCAAGCAGGAAACCAAGCCCTCAGAAGTGAGAATGTTCTGGAAGAGGTGGTCGTAGTTTGGAGGCTGGGTGGCACCCAAGCTTATGACCTGGATAGCTTTTATAACATCTACTGTATCCATTGGTTAAAATAATAAAAATGATAATTACTTCATTGAAATTTTGAAAATTGCAGAATAAGTATTAAAAAGAAAATAAAAAACATTTTCAATCCGACCATCCAGTGATAATCTCTATAAACATTGTGGTGTATACAGAGAAAAGTGTGTTTTTTCCTTACGTATTGAATGGCATAATCCTGCACATTCACAGGGCTTTGTAATCTGCCTTCTTAAAAAATGTGTAAGAGAATTTCCAGGTCAAGGTGGTTTTTTCTCTCTCTCAGAAATAACTGAACGATAATCTCAGGTCTGCTTACTTCCACAACTGAGGGCAACATGGCATCTGATCGCCATTTTGAGTATTTAGTGAAAACTTTACCTTATGATGAAATCACAAATTGGGGCATGCTAATTATACTGATATAAATCATGCCGTGATAAGCACGCATTCTTTCATATGTTTATTTGCTTCCCTAGGATGAATTCCCAGAAGTAGAGTTTCTAGGTCAGAAAGTTGTAAACAACTTTAAGGATGTCAATGAATATTTCCAAATTGTCCCCAGGAGGTTTTTTATAATTTACATTCCCCTGTTTCCTACCTGCAGGTCAATCTTGAGATTTAAGGGATAATGACTTAATGGGCTGTTTGATTAATAAGTTCTGTGCATGTGCAATGGCGCTGGAATATATAAGCATCCAGCTGGGCTGTTTGCTGTAGCTGGATACAGATTGTCACTCCCTCTGATATTTTAGAAATATGTAAGCAGGTGCTTAAATAGATGATGAATAGCATGTATCAAATCTTTTGATTAAACATAAAACATTTATTAACTCCTAAAGGTGTTGGAAAAATTGGCAAAGCATGTGAAAATGCTTAATCTGGCTAGTTACACATTTATAATGTAAAAGGTCCTTTTCATGTATTAAAGTGTAATCAGATCGAAGAATTCTCAATAATTTAAATAAAATGTTCTCATGAAAGGCACCATATGTTACCATCTGAATTTGGTATGTTTTATTAATTCAGAAGGAAAAACAAAATCTTAAGAGCTACAGGCAAAGCTAGTGAAATTTAAGCAAGCGTTTATTTTGTCAAGTCGTTCAAGGGTTATATCCTTATGGGTGCAAAATAAATATTACTGATTTAAGTTTTGAAATCCATAAGGACCTCAAAGGGCAAGATCCTTTTTAGAAACTGGAAAAGGAATACCAAGAAAACGAATTCTCTTTACAGAAAAGTAAATAAATAAATAAAAGACACTGTGGGGATGTGATTCACTTGTAGAATTTTTTTTTTCTTTTTATGGGCTATTAGCTACAGACTGGAATATTTGTCAAGGCTACCTCATGACCAAATTGTTGAACATTTGACAACAGATTGCTACCACGCAAGTATTACTGCCATTGAGGAAATCTCTAGAATTTCTGAAGGAGCAAAGAAATACTTCCCTTCTTTCCCTTGACAACATTTGGCAACAGTTTCTGGGAGTTGTAGTCTCCTGTAGGAAGTCTCATTTATTTAAATACTAGATTTTAAACATCTATCTGGTATCTAACTATTGGATTAATTAGAAGACTGAATGTTAGTAAATGCGCTGTGCTGGATTTTAAGGGTCTTAAACATATATACTTCGTTTGGAAACTGCATTCTCATCATTATTTTGTAATGCAAGTGGAGTGATCACATGCACGTGAAATTTCTAGAGCTGCACCTGCATATTGCCAACTCTTAATGTTAGGTATTTTTATTTAAAAGTAATAATATTTGTTTTTGATGTTGCTATGGCTGTGTTACCATTCTTGCTATTATTATTATTACAATCAGAAAAGTAGAGTCAATTTTTCTCTTCCATGTTTTCAGAGAATGGCTGACTGATACAAGCTCCTGCACGTCAGGAAACATCGTCAGACGAGGGCAGGGAGAGGTATCTGTCGAGCATGGTTCTAGGAAATGTCAGTGTGCTGAGATCCACGGCAGTAGACCCCTTGTAATGTCACTCCTCCCAATGAAACAACACAGAAGCAGCAGCCACAGCACAGGCCTGTCTCAAATGCTGATTCCTGTACTGGCTGTGGGAGACATAGATGACACTTCTCTGAATGCTGTGAACAACAGTGTTGCAAACACTCTCTCTCCTAGGCTCTTTCTGGGACTTTGGCTAAGCAGGAAAATTAATGACCCAACCCTTCTCTGTTCCTGTTTTCCCTCCTGACAAGGTAAAGTTAGACTCACAAGACAGAAAAGATAGGCCATGTAAACACAGGTGTAGTATTGTGTTGTCTCTGAAAGCTCAGACATCTTCATTCCTTGCCCTCTGAAGTTTAAATTATTTGACATAAGAAAATGCCTAGTCTTTAACACCACATCTGTTGGGGTTGTCTTCTTTAAAGGGTAAAATAGTCTTGGTACAAGGTGATAATTAGAATAAATGCTAAAAGGACATCTATGGAATTGTCTCTCCAACAACTCCCTCTTTTGCTCATTTTCTTCTCTATGAGATTTCCAAGTGACTGTTTCAGGGGCTGTTATTTTCTGACATGATCCTGTTCTCCAGACCAAATTTCCTGCTGTTGGGGACAAAATGGTTTGCAGAGGGGGAGAAGAAATCCAATATGAAAAAGACACAAAGAAAAGAGAAAGAGAATGACTGTGAGCAGGGAAGAGAGAGGAAAGGGGGTGGGGGTCGGGGGTAGGGGGAGGAGAGAGAGAGATTCATTTTCCTGGTTTCAGTTCTAGCTGTTCCAGCAGACCAAATACATCCCTGACCTTCCTATTTTTTGATGATTCAACTGTCAGTTGGATTTCCAGAGCCTACTAGCTTCCCTTTGATGTTTCAGCTGGTTTGAGTTTGCCGTGGGTTTCTAATATTGCAACAAAAATGAGTCTTGACTTCTCACTGTCATTGTCCTCTCTGACTCCTTGCTATTCACATTCAGGCTCTTGAGAGACAGATTCGCTGTCAGCTGGGCTATACTTATTCTGCCAAGCATCACACCCAACAGTCTCAGCCCGAAGACCATTTCATGACAACATGAGATGGACATTACTGATTGGTTCAGCTCTGGGTACTGGCAGAGTTAAATGCCCTAATGTAAACAGCATTACTTACCCCAAAGAGAAGCCACATTCTAATGTAGTCTATATTTTAAAAGCTGAAAAGCTGCATGTTCTAGCAAGTGATCATATGTGAGCTGTGCCCTTCTTGTTTCTGCCGGTTCTCCCACTTACTTATTACTCTCTTCCGTTTGTCATGTGGCAATAGCACTGAGCAGTGTTTTTCTTTTTAAGGCAATTATTACTTCTGTAATTTAGACAGTGAATTGTATTTCAAATTAAATTTAAACTAAGTCTGCTGGAGATGTGATTTTTTTTGAGGATTGGAATCCTTTAACATACTAACATTAACTATATATTTTTCATAGCTCTAAGTCATAGGCACTTCATCTCAGTTTTGCTAAAATGATTTTTATGCAGGAAAGAGTCATGAATTTAGTTAGCAATTCATTTCAGATGTCTATTTTTTGGCCAATTATTTTACAACAGGCTCCCTGATTCTTTACCTTGACCTGTGTTCTGAGTAAATCGGGCACCACAGTCAAAGTTCTTACTGGTTGAATTGCAGGGCTGGCTCTAAAGTGGGGTGAGTGAAGCAGTTGGGGTGCAAAGTGTAAGGTGACACTCACTCCCAGAATTGTGCAGGGTGTCTCTCTCATGTCACCCTAGTGCTGTCCCTGCTGAAATGTTACAAGCTAGTTCAGGAGACGTTCACCTGTATCACATTAGAAAATTAGCATAATATATGCATCAAATGCGGAATTAAGAAAAAGCCAGGAAAACGTAAAGAACCAGTTCTCCAGTAGAGTTGTCAAGTTCACCTTCTTTCCTTCTTTTCTTCACCAGGAAAAGCATCACTCACAGCTTTCAGCACAGGTCTGCCCAGGAAGCATTATACAACATTAGCAAGAGCATCTGGGACTCAAGCTTGTGCCCTTGAATGAGTTACTCCTAACTGTGGAAAATCAAAACAGCCAGGTTATCGTCAAGGTCCTTTTCAGCCAGACAGCTCTGCGTCTAAGATAGCTCCTCCTTGCTGTTTATTCTGAGGTTCTTGACTAGCTGTTGGGGCGGGACAGAAGGCCTGCCCTGGCCAACTATGACTAGAGGGAGGTTTCTTTCCAGCCAACCTACCTTCTTTATTTTGTCTGCTTTTTTCTTGTTGATGATTCCTGTTCCTTTTTCTAGTTCCTCTGAGTGTCAGTTGTCCTCATGAGCTCCCTCATTCCCTTACTCGTAGGGTGGGATCTGAATCCTGTGCTTACCTGTGTGGAAATGACTAATGACCATGTGAAATAGCATGCCTCTATGAGCAGTGTGGAACTGGGAATGCACAGTACGACTTGAGCTGTTAGGAAATGGGTGGAGAGGTGGGCAGATTCCACATGGATTTAGGACAAGTGAGCCAGGAGAAGTGAACTCCAAGTTCAGCTCAAAATGGTAATAACCTCTGAGCCAAGGAAGAAGTTGAGATGACCTCTGACCCTATTCCAAGGGAGCCAAAGGGAGCTTTCAGTGAGAGAGACAAGGCTCACCTTAAAACTCCATCAGGACTTGTAGCAACTTATTGGGATAGCACCTCTAAGAAGACCCCTAGTTGTCTCCTATTTTGGCAACGTACAATTCAATTTTAGCTCTGTTTTATGCATTTAGAACTTGTTTCCTCCAACTAAGATTATAAGCAAATTGAGGTCATGTATCTCTCATTTCACCTGGCACAATGCTAGGAAGGTAGCAAGTGGCCAATTATTTGTTTCACATTAATTGAATTTTATAACGTGTAGGTTTCATTTGTCTCAAATACATATGTGACCCTCATGTCATATACTATTAATGTTGGTCCTGCTAATAAAGGTCGTGATATCATCATTTTAACACTTATTTTTCTTTGAAGGACGTTGTATTTAAATCTCTCTCCCCACCCTTCCCCCCCCCCCCCCCCCCCCCCCCCCCCCCCCCCGCCAGTAACTGTATTAAAACAACACTTCCAGATCTTAAATCCTATGTAATTTAATTGAATAATCAAGACACTTCATTCTCCATCTTGGAACAATCCAATGTGTTGGTTTCAGCCCATTCTGCCTCCATTAACTAACATAGATTTTTTAATTTTTAATAGCAATCTGAGTTCTTTAGAAGCTCTGCTTGGGTCAGACTCAGATATCACCTCCAATTGACAGTTCAGTTATCAGCAGGTTGATTCTCAAGAACATCCCAGTTATACCCATCCCTTGCTAAAACAAATGAGAGGGAACACTAACAAAAGCCTCTTCTAACTTAGGGATTTGGTTATTTTAGAAGTACCACGTGCAGAAAATAGAGCCACGTGACCAAATGTTCCCTCCAGTAAAGTGCTTGGAGCAGAACTGAGTTCTGTGTGTTTGTTTTAACCATGCTGTGCATATGCCATCTGGCATATTTTGCATAAAAATGAAACTGCTTTCATGGCTGAGTAGATGCCAAAATGGAATTGTATGACAGTTATAAGGCCTTTTCTGGTTCATGAATAGACCTTAGGTGTTGTTTCAAGCATGAAACTATAGAGGATGCTAAAATGGTCACTTTATTTTTTTCTCTTTAGAGGTGAAAAAATATGCTAAGAGTCGCACTCGCTCACTCTGTGACTCAGAACCTAGCCATGATTCATAATGTGGAGAGAGAGAACTTCAAGTGCTTTGTCTATGATTTTTGCAATGTAGTTCCAGGCTTTCCTTTAACTTGGGGTTTCTGTCTCTGCAAAAAGGCTGGGTGGTGGCAGTGGTGAAATAGAAAATTCAGACTAAAGACTGGAGATTTTTGCCTTCATGATGAAAAAAAATTTTTCTAAATGTCTAGAAGTTTGAGGGTTTCTAGAATCTATCAAATATATAGATGACTAACAGAATTTCCTTTTTTGAATTACTTTAATGTTAATGCTACCAATTCCCAAGTCGTACTTCCTTTCTACCTTCCTCAAGCTCTGCACGTCTTACGAAAAGAAACCTTACCCACACCGACTTCCAGAGTGCTGATGCAGGTCTAAGCAGGCTGGCCAGACGTCCCATTTTAAACGGGACAGAGGACAACAGTGCATATAGTCAGCCTGGTCTCATTGGGCTAAATTCAGGGTGTCAGTTGGCTGACCATAAGTACCGTTTGAAACGGGACAGTACCGTTGCTTTCTGTCCCATTTAAAATGGGACGTTTGGTCAATCTAGGGTTTAAGGAATTTTAGAACACTGTACTGATTCTAGTGGAATATGTCACATTGGTTGAGGAGGTGCCAGGGATAGAAATAACTTCATGGTTAAAGGTATTTATAAAAAAAAAAACTTGTGCATTTCTACCACGTTGTACAACCTGAAAAGTCGTATATTCCCTTTGACTATAATAATTTATTTTCTGGCAAAGTTGGGACTCCATTTGCCATGCTTGATATTCAGCTTTATTCCAAAGTGTTCTCTTAATACATCTTTATGCATTTCATCCAAGTTGGTATTTCTTTCCAGAATAATTTTAGGCCCAGTAGAATTTAGTAATAAACCTTTCCCTATGTCATCAAGACCAATATCTATAGCATCAATGCAAGTTTCAAATCTTTCACATCGTTTATCCCAAGAACTTGCTGTACTACAAGCACTAAGTGTAATCAGAACATGCGTGTTCTTTTCTGGCCAATTTACCACTGGTGTATACTCATCCCTTTGCAAGTAGTTATGAAGTCATTGATATATCAAATGGGACATTCTTATAACACATGTTGGGACTTCATGTCATACAGCTGTGAGGGATGCCTGGAAACCTGTGCTTGCAAACTTAAGGTTTTTCTTTGCTTCGTCATCTAACGCTGGTTGAAAGGTTGCCCACAACACTTACTCATTTGAGAGGAGATATTTCAGCAATCTGCCTGCATGCATTTTCTGATACCAGTTGTAGAAGAAAGTGCTACTTGTTGGTATTCTCCAGCACTGGTCCATACAAGGTTTGTGACTATAATTGTTTTTTTTTTTGTTTGAGTTCTCTTTCCATCACCTTATATTTAGCTTCCCCTCTCTCCTCTTCCACCCGCTCCCCTTATAATTGTTATTAAAAATGTCTCGAAGCCGAATACAAATTTGCTGAAATGTTCCTTCTCTTGTAATCATATTTCAACTGGTGTGAGGCAACTGGGCTATAGATGTTTGAGCAACTAGAATTTAGTATATGTCCTGCAGAAATTGGTTTCAGTCTCAGAGGCCTTTGAAGAGCCATCACTTGGATATTAGAATACCTGTTCTTTATTCCAAATCTGTGTAGGAAACAGAAAGAATTCCTTTGCCTAGAAGACAGTGAAATATTGCATAGGCTTATAGCTGGGAAGGAAAGCTTATAGCAATACTAATCTTTTAGTAATTTAGTTACACATTTGTCATTCATATGTGACTTCTGGTTATTGCTCTGAGTTTTACGGTTCAATTAGTCCCTTAAGGGTATAAAGATTATAGCTGATTGACAGCATTTTGTCATTATCCTGTTTTGCTAAACTTCCATCCATTCTAAAAAATCTATTCCACTCCTGTGAACGAAACTGACCCTAGCTTAAAAGGAGCAGCATTGAGATCCCCAGTGAGACATGTGCATAGAGCCACCATTTGTCCCCTTTCACAATTTATAGAGGGCCTTGCAGATGAAATACCCAGTTGGAAGTAGATGCTATGGGGATGGCATCTTGTCTGTGGACCTGTAGATTGTTCTGTGGATGAAACGGCTGGGGTTGCAGCTGATTTTGTACTGAGGGAATCCTATCTGCATGACAGCCGGGAAGAAAGTCCCTGTGGACAGAGGGGAATACACATGGGCTGTGCAATGTGGCACAAACCGAAAGAGCCCGGGCAGTGAAAATGACGTATATGTTTTCTTCCGCCACTTCCTCAACCGCTATGCTGCAGTGAAGATAAACTCGGGGTAATCTGTGAGAAATGGTGAGGAGTTTTGAAATTCTGAAGACTACGTCAGTGCCCCATTGGCTGGCGTTTAAAAGTTGTAAATTCAATATCCCAAAATGTATGGAGAGAGTAAGAGGTGAAACATTGTGGAGGTGCAGTATCACTTGGGTTTTATCATCCTAACATCCAAATAAGAGGGTGAGAAGAGAGAACCACTGTCACCCATCCAATGATGTATGGAAACCCAAATCTCTCTTTAGATGGCACCATTTGGGCATTTGGCATTGGGTATAAAAATATTTTCCAAAGGGATGAATTTCTCATTTTTTCCCTCCAGGTATTTTGGAGATGTATAGCCCCGGGGTTAGAAGAGAACCTCCCAATAGCATTGTAGATGGCTACCAACTGTTATTAAATATCACATTATTCATTAATTCATTCAGTTAACAAATGTGCATTGAGCACTTACCAAGAACTATGTCAAATGCTGCAGATCAACTGGGCCTTTCTCTCCTGAAGCTCACCTCCTTTGTGAATAGAAGGAGTCTGCAAGGAGCATTTCTGCCCTGATAAGGGGCTTGGTGAACTCACCTCTCTCTTCTCTAACACTTCGGGCAGCCAGCTCTACACACAGAACTCCACCGGCCCCTAACTTGATCAGGTGTTTATATTTAGTCACACAGAATCGTTTTACATGTGTTCTTCCAATTGTATCTAATCTGCTGTTTAATCCTTTGGTTGACTTTTGAATTTCACTTTTAAAAAATTATTTTTATATTTTCTATAAGCTCTACCAAGCACACCTCATTATTTCCATAGTCTCCTCTTTGTTTTACTTTAGATAATTTTATTGCTGTAACCATATTAAATATAGTTATTTTAGGCTATACATTTGAGAATATTTATAGTTTTTCTGGGTCTGTTTCTGCTTTTTTTTTTTTTTTAATTGTGAGCACAGGTTTTTTGGAACATAATTTGTGTTAAATTCGTTTGGAGGACAAGTTTTTAGGTGCTTTTCTCTGAGGAGGATTTAATTGGTTTAGGAAGAGTAAATACTCACTCTATAATAATTTTTAAGCTCCACTTCCCTCCCTCCCATGTGAGCCATGCAAATTCTGGCTGTAACTCATGTGAGTTCAGGCTTAGAAATGTAAATTCCTGGGAAAACATTTCTACCTTTCCTCCCTTTCTGCCTAGAGGCAAGATGAGATGCCCTCTCATTTGAAAAATAAAAGTAAAGATGAATTAAGGAGGAAAAACAAAATTGACCTTCTTATTCAATACTTTAAAGTACAATCATACTCTTTAAATAACAACTTCATTAAAGCAAATGTTGAAAACAAATAGAAAAAAAGAATTAAAACATCACATAATCCAGCCACCCACCTACTTACTGTTATGGTATTATTTCTTTTTGTTTTGTTTTGTTTTGTTTTAAATATGTTTATTTTTTCTACTTTATATATAATTTTACTGTATATATAACTTAAATCCTGATATTTTCAGTTATTATTATGTCTTTAGTCATACTTTTGAATATAGTCTATAATGATTCCATGGTACTCCAGTTAATGCATATACATTAGTTTGCTCAGCATTCACCTACTAGGAACATTTATATTGTTTCACAAGTCACATAAATATTTACAGATCTAATACACAATCCATATCATGTATTATGTCAAATCCCTCTCCTGGGAAATGAATTAACTCAGCAAAACCTGTTATTAGTTGAGGCCAGTGCTGGCTGTGAGATACTCTAAGGAACTGTGCTCTGTATTGGATCATGTGCTGGGAGGTCCCTCCGAAGACTGAGAAGGTCACAGACACTGGAGTGGGTGTGTGTAGACATATGCACATGCACAGAACCTGGAATGGATTTCTCTAGAGAGCTATTTGGGGGATGTAGTCCTTTAGGGTATGATAGAGATCCATTCAACCCAAGGAAACAAAGGGAAACACATTCTATAATTTTCTAAGCAGAATTTTATAGTTCAAGGGAATTCCAAAATTCCAATTTAGTGGAATATTCCAATGAAACTAAAAAGAAAAGTGATTGAAAATTTCTTTTACATCGCTATTAAGGCCCAAAAGTATTATGTTCAGATTTGCAAACTTATGAAGGAAAGTAGTATTTCAACGTGACATTACTTCTGTGTCAGGATTGTCATTGTTGCTTGGATGTTCATACAAAAAAGTAAAGATTAATAATTATTTAAAATGTGAGATCTGATTTGGCCCTGATTCTCCTTTATATGAAATATGTATTTCAGAGACTGAATTTAAGTTTGAAAATAAATAGTTTCATGGGATATACATTGTGAATGTAAGATTAGATTAGTTTATCTTTATCTTAGGAATGTTCTTAGAGGTGCTCTAAGTAAGCCATGATTTTTTTTTTTAAACTAAATCATTCCAGCATTTCTCTGTGAAATGCATTGCTAAAAAAAGTATAAAAAATCTGTAGGGGCCAATAATTTGGTCCTGATGGAAAAAAGGAATACAGCAATGTTTTCTGAAATATCTTTGCTCTAATGACATGGAAGTGACATCATGTTCCTTTTAAAATATCCTTCTGGAGTAGCATAAACGAAAACATATTTTTCTCTGACTTCCTTCGCTCTAACGGCTCTTCGGCCTGTCTTTGGTCTTTCTGCTCTTCACTGCCATCCCTTTTGTCCCTTCTCCACCTCTCAGCCCTAGTCCTTTGATCTGCATTTCCTTACAATTTCTACTCTCTTCTTTAATTTGAAACTTCCTTCTTTACTTCTCTAGCACCTATTTTTTTTTTCTTCTCTACTCAAATTGGTCTTTTGAACCAAATAGTCATACTGATTGTGAAAAAGGAAAACTAAGTGTTAGATGTTGCTCCCCGCCCATAAGTTAACAACAAGATTGGGGAAACGTAAGTATTAAAATGTTTTTCTCATTTTAAGAAAAAGTTTTGCTGGATGTCTTTGATGGGTGTGGCTTTAGGTAGGCTATCCACATTGGAAGAATAAGAATGATGATGAGGCATAGTGCTGTTTGCCCTTACTGATTGATATTTTTATTACAATAACTTCACACTGAGTAAACTTACAAAGCTGATTTCTTCATCAAATTAAGGGAGCAGCTAACTAGTTAGGTTCAATGAGTCAAGACTTCATGGAGAAAGGAGATGACACACAAGATGTTCCCTTGAAAGTTAAATAATAAAAAGAATCTTAAATCAAGACTGTCATTTATATGTCATTCATACTCCCACTCCTGTCTGTACTCAGCTGTCATGGCAGACATCACCCATCAACCAAAGTACTCTTTCTTACTCGATATGGCCCACATTCCTTCAAAGCATCACAGATAGACATTGTTAACATAACTGGATGTGTTACTCAAGTTGAAATTAATTTGCCCTCCTTGCTTTAGACTGTGTATGTCTAATGATCTTCCATTTCACAAATGCTACAATACATACAGCCTATGAGGTAGGTATTATTTTAAGAATTTTACAGGAGAAAATTTTGCAACTCAGAAGGATTTAAGTCACTCATCAAGGTCATACAGCTGTAATAAAAATAATTTAGTTCTTCTTACAGCAAGATCAGTGTCCTATTCTCTATGATTACTTAAAAAGCTAACTTGTGGACTTGTAACTCAGATCTTCTAACGAAATAGCTAGAAAGCTAAGAGAAAAGTCCAATTTTGTTGGGAGAAATTCTTGTTCCAGGGTCACAGCAAGGTGGCACTAAGGGCTAGTATTGAGTTTAAGTAAAATAGGCAGCCATGTACTTTGGATGGATAGGAAATAACAAAAAAATGGAACCTAATATTCCCCATTTCCCATCAATACCTCCATGCAGACACATCTCCTCTCCATTGTACTTAGAATCTTAGCAATATTTATTTAGATTTTGGAAATCTTATAATCAATCGATCAATTAATTAAGTTTAAGATGCTAGTCACCACTGATGAACCAGGAAACCAATTCAATTTGTAGTGCTTAATGAAAATGGGTATGTCAGACAGAGGACATTATTGCACAGCTTGGAGGGTTACTGAGGAGGGCGGACTTAGATGTGGGTGATTCCAAAAAAAGCTACTGGGAGCATCTGAGAGACGCATGAACTTTTCCATTTTGAAGGGGGCTGGCCCTACAGTAACCTAGGGAACACTTGCCCTCTCTCTTCCAGGTTCTAACCTCACCCTGCCTTTTTCATATAATTAGTTGGCAGGAGGACAATTTTGAAAAATAATCAGGGCAGAGACTTCTACCCCTACCCCCTAACCCCAGTGTTTAGAAGATTAGATCTTCATCCTTTAAAATATTTCATCAGGTCTTTCACAGTATTGCATATTTGCATAATGATAAAATTCACTCCTTAGTTCTTTTCCATAACAAGCTGAAAAATGCCATGCTGACAGGAAGTGGAATCAGTGAGGGGCTAACACTTACTGCCCATTTGATCTTCACTGTACTTCATCAAGTTACTTCACCTGAACCCCAGTCTAAAGCACTTTTCTTCTCCATTGTCACAAATCAAAAAGCCAATGTCTTAGAGTAAATATGCGATTTCAAGAGGCATTCCATTATTCTTCATACTCAACACACTTCCTGTAGGATGCTATTTTCTTAATATGAATTCTGGCTGGGAAGGAAGCACGTTATACTCTCAGAGCAGCAGCTATGATCTATGACCCATCATCTTGAAGCACCGTGTAGAGCTCTGAGTCAATGTTTATTGGATCAATAGTTATTTGATTCTACAATTGTGTTGAGAACCTGTAGTTTGAAAAATAAATTGTCTTGAAGAGAATAATGCTTGTGTAAGAGTGCAAGATACCATATATGCCAGTTTTATGTTGATGAGTCACTATTATTTTGCATGATATTAATCTTTTCCCAAAGAATATTTATAGAAATGGGTTGTTTAAAAATCAATTATGTGAAAATTAAGGTCCTCTCTGTATCTCCTTCTGCTAGAAATCAACAAATTTGAAAATTAATATCTGTATGAATTCATAATCTTCCCTTCAACAGATGGAAACTGAAATTTAGTTATAGGAGATGTGGTAATTCAACTCTCCAGAGTGAACATTCAGGAAATAAGAATATAAATAGGTTGAAGAAAAAGGACTTTTGTGGTCATACAATTTATGAAAATGCATATCATCATGACTGTGACACATTCTAAGAATTTATTCATCTCTGTGGCTTCTAAGCCCTCTTTCAAAGTAAAATCATATTTGTTTATGTCAACAGTGTTTATTATTTGCTTATTTATTGTTTGTTATGTGAACATTGAAATTAAATATTCTTTTGTAAATAAATAATTGTTAGTTTTCCCGAGGTTCGCAAAACCTAATACAAGAAAATAAAATCCAAGGCTTTCTATGCTTGTGCACGAGTGCACGTTAAGTCTTTAAGTTCTGGAAGACTGAACAGTAGTGAGGAATATGCTGTAAGTGAGCAAACGGTTAAAGTGCTCTTTCAGGGGCCCTGGCTGGAGATTGCCATGTGTACCTCAGAATCAGAAACAGCCTCATCTTTTCTTTAAGAGGTTTCCCAGTTCTTAAAAAGCAAAGGGGGAAGAAGTAAGTATGTGGCATTTACAGGTAACTGGATAGGTCCCAAACTCTGTGTGGGACAGCAGATAAATCAGTAAATGTTTCTTTTGTTGGAGACCAGATTACCTTTCATATTTACTTTTCATATCAATTGGAGAGAAACACCCACGTCCAAGCCACAGCTGCTTGTGTCTCATCTTATTCGTAATCAAATTGAGAATTTGTATCTTTACTTTCAAGACTCTCAGCCTTTCTATTCTTATGTACCACTTTGAATATCTGTAAAGCAGATGTTCTTCTGGTATAAATCAATGTGCCCAAATTATTTTAGCCCCTCTCAGCCCTCTCCAATCCCATTCCAGGAAGCACTCCTTTTGGAAAATGTGGACACAGTTGACTACTACACACTGGGGATTGGGGTGGAAGGAACTAGCAGTAGAGTATTTTCCTCCAATATCCTGTACCCTAACTAGTACCGTATACATCTTAGATCTTTGAAGTGAATTAATAAAAAAAAATCTTTCACAGTGAGAAAAGCAACGAACAGAAATAATGGCCTTTAAGTAATTCATCCAAGGTGCCTTAGGACAGAGTCTACAAGTAGTCCATTTTGAGGTGGAGACTGCCATAACCTGTCTGCCCACTCTGTACCTCCCAGGTACTTCCATGTGTGGTGCTAACAGCTGCCATCATTGCCCTTCCCCTAGGGGAACTGATGAAGAAAGACTATCGTGCTCAGTCTTTGTCTTGTACTACCTGTAACCTCTCCATCTCTTCGCTTACACAATCACCACAGCCCCATAGAACCAGTTTTTTAGGGTATTTCCCTTTAGGGAATAGCAGGGAGATTGCTGAAAAGTTTTAGAATTTGTGGGGACAAAGGTACTCTCTAGGTTGGTCAGATATACTTCTCACTTGCTAGAAATAATCTGACTTAATTTCACTTTCACAGCATGACTAGTGCCACTGTCTACCAGTGTTCTGAAAAACCTAATTAGACATGGTGGGAGGCAGTGAACATTTTAGTTTCAGTCAAGGGAACATTTCTTCTGGATAAATCACTGTGGGACCCTGAAAAATGTCTTACTGGCTTGACTTTAAAAGGACTGAATGAGCCCTTACATTGTTTGGTTTTATTTGATACTTTAACACAAGATACAATCTACAAGATACAGGGTTGGGAAATCTTTTTCTTTCTTGAGGGCAATTTTTATTTCAAACAAGTGTTCTAAACAACAAGAGTCTGTTTTACCAAAATTAGAGTGCAGCCACGTATCTCCCAATTTTCTGTAGTTCCCTTTGTATGATGAGAGGAATCAATTCCTTCTTCTTTTCTTGCAAGACTGAATGTTTTAAAGATGCTACTATCCTTTAACAAAAGAGACTCAGGACACCTTATTTGAAAAGTCAGTTTAGATCTTTATTTGCCTGAATGTTACTGTATATTTATTTCTTACAGGCCTCTTCGCCGTGAGTGGGTACTTTGGGAGAGTTGTAGTTGTGGGGTGGCCACAGAAACTCTCTAACTTGCTTTATCTGCTTGGGACCCACCCTTCTCGTGTATGGTTACAGACCCTATTTGCCAACCCTTGGCCTCTCTGTCTCTAGTCTAGCTGTGGACAGAGACAGCCCTTTTGCTTAGCCTCGGCCCTACCCAGCACCCGATCTGGTGGTGCCGAGCAAACCAAAGAATGTATGAGGAGTCTCTTCTCTTGCAGTGGGTGGGGTCCAAGTTAGGAATGTTTATGCAGTTTTGTATTCAGTGTTGATTAAAGTCAGTTCACAGCTACATCCTCCTGAGGTTTCAGCCCTGCCTTATTGATCTGGTCTCAGGCTGTGGTTTCAGTATCTCAGTTCTGCAGGGATTAGATGCCTGCTTCAACTCTAGCTTGCTTACATGGAGTTTTCACCTTCTGTGTCCCCTGCTGATTGTCTCCATGATGAGGTTGGACTCTGTCCTCAGCATCATTCAGTTCAGATCTCTATGAATTGTTCTCCACCTCTGGTTTGTGCTGTAAAGAGCATCACAGTGAAACTAAAAATGTAGGTTCTTATTTCATGCCTTCTGCTTAATAGTAATTGGGGATGGTAGACACACTGAGTGTGGCTCCCTTCTTCCAGGACTTGCCTCATTAGCGGTCAACATAATTCCTATCTTATTGCCTCTCCTTTTTTTTTTTTTGAGGCAGTGACAAACAGGATGAGTTTGTTCTGTAATAATATCCAGGTAATACTGTACCATGGGTATATTGTGAGTTCAAAGGCATCCATTGGACACATAAGGAACACTGTCCCTGAAGTTCCACCAGTTGACTTACAGACCAATCCACTTATGCACAAAGACTCTCATCTGGTGAATAATTTAGATCAGTTAGCTGCCTACCTGCAGTGCCTAGCATAGGGAATTAGAACTGATTTCTGCTTCTATCTGTCCCTCTCATTGCCTGACAGAACAGATGTCAAAAAAAAAAGATACTTATTGGTTAATAGAACTAAATTAAGAATTAAGTTCCTAATATCTGTAATGATGTCCCAAAGAAGCCTAATTTGTCTTTTGACATTATGTGATTATATTTAACTGCCCATCTGAAAAAAGATGTCAGAAATGGAAAGGTCTGTGGAAATCATCTAATTCAATCCTCTCAATTACAGATGGTAAAACTTAGGACTGGAGAGGAAATTTATGAACTCGTATGTGGGATGAGAACCCACTTCTCTGAACTTCCAATGTGACACTCTTTAGACATATTGCATGCAGTGGCACCTACTCCCATGTCTAGCAGGTCTAATACACTCAATATAGGTGGTTGAATTTGTATCTATGGGCAAAAGTGAGCCATTAAGGATATTTCCTCTGTTCTCCTTTTGTTTTGCAAAGTGGGTTTTCACTTTCAACAAATCTCTGAAGGAAAGTGGATGAGTGTGAGAATGATGATGGGGTGATCAGTTGTTAAAGTAGGCCAAGTGAGAGACTCTGTGCCAAGCCAGTGGCAGTGGAAAGAGAAGAACAAATACATCAAAAAGCATTTTAGAAGTAGAATTGGTATAATTTCTTTACCAATCAAGATAGAGAGTGAGGAAGTAAGAATGCTGAAGGTGACTCTGAGGTCCCTGATTTGAGCAACCAGATGGGAGGTGATGTCACTGATCCAAACAAAGCAGGTTTGGAGGGGAAGCTGAATTTATTAGGTGTGAGATCCTCCTTAGAGTCTTCGTATGCCAAGTAGGTATCAGGATATACGTGTGGAGCTTAGAAGAGAAATTAAAGTCCCAAGTACTGATGTAAGAGTTAATGGTAATTGGAAAGTCATTGGAGGTGGTGATATCACCTGAGAAATGCAGAGAAAACACAGAGGACAGCACACCTGAGGTCACTAGGGATAGAAGACAGAAGCAGCAGCAGGAAGAAAGAAGAACTGAATAGAGAGCGAAACGTGGAGTGGTGTGGGGAAGCTAGGTATGAAGGGCTGGTGAGCCGCTTAAGTTACACAGTGAGATCGAATCAGATGAGGATTTAAAGGAGGCTGTGGTGAATGACAGTGCTCAGATCGTGGGTGACCTTAACAAGAGTCATTCCAGTGGAAAGGCAGAAGGCTGTATGTAAAAGAACCCAACATTGCAGAAATGAAGGATGAGATCAATACACAGCATTTTCATTGTGATTCTTCCTGGCTCAAGCTACCTTCATGTTTAAAGATTAGCAACAATTACATGAGAAAGGATTTAAGTTAAATACATAGGGGTAGGTTAATGGGGTTGTTGAATCTCATTTGTGAGGGTTTCAAGAATAAAGATGTGGAATTTGAAAGTGGACTAAGTTAGTCTTACATGAATGAAGAACGCCTCGGAAGTCCCCTGTAAGTCTTACTCCATAAGGCTACCAGGAGAGGGTTCATAATTTTGCTGTGTACTGATAGGGGAAATTTGCCCTGCCTGAAAATATTGAACTTGCTAACTAGTTGATATATACACAGGTCTCTGAATATTTCAGTATGCAATTAATTGTGCTTTTAATAAACCATAAACCATGTTTACTGCCTTATTTATTGAATTAAATCAAAATGACTTGATGGCTAACTGGTATAGAGCTCTTGACAGGCCTCAGACACTGGGTCTGATTACTAGAGAATACAGGAAAATGATAGGATGATTTTATTCTTTAAAAATGGAACGAAACAGAGCAAAGTGAAAGATTCTGTGTGTGCGTTTGGAGGCAGTCTGTCTAGAAGATAGAAAGCCAACACTGAACATTCTGCTGTGGCTCATCCTGTCTTTCAAGCAGGTGCAAGCGACATAGGACTCCTATTAAAGAATAGCCTTCACAGCTCCACACAGCCTCACTGCTGTGCTGCCAGAGGTGTAAATAGATTCAAAGGTCAGCCGCTTCTTAATATCCCATTTCTCTCCTTTTAGAGTGGCTTCAGTTAGTTAGAGGCGTTAAGATGAGGCAGCTCCCCAGTCATTCTGAGAGACTCAAAAGAACACTTATACCCCCTGCGGAGCCTTTTGCAACCCTCTGGGTCTCAACACTTAAATTATTTGATTATGTTTGGTTATAGTTGCAATATTGATTGGAATTCCAGGTGGCCAGGAAGGGTCAAACTGTGCTTTATGTCTGCTTGTAGTCACACAGATCAGACTATTACCTCCACATCACCTGCAGGAAAGAATTGCCATCATCTTTCTAAAAACAAACGCATGGCAAAAATTTTTACAGGCTGAACAAGAGCTTTGAAAAAACTAGTTGGCATGTCTAATAATTTGATTTTCATGAAGCAGTTTTCTTTGGTGAATAAACAGCACTGTTTACACACAGAATGAAGATCCCTGAAAATCTATTTGTTTTTGACAAGTTAGCTGAAAAATTGACAAGAGAAACATTGATTTTAGACAGTTCTGGCCACTCCAATAAAGATCCTGCTGAATTAAAAATTTTGGCTTTATTTCAAATAAAATACTGATCCACAAACTGGGGTGGGAAAATTGTTTTCAGTACTTTTTTTATGTTTCTACATCAAACACCCATGGATGAATTGCTTTCTGAAACATATAAGCTTTGGGTTGGAAAATGAAACATGAAGGGTCAGGTTGGTGTTTCGAAGGTATCACATTTTGCACGAGGCATGAGTCCATCAGTAGCAGGGGAAATAAACACCCCAGTGAACACCTAGGATTCGTCTACTCCCACGTTGTAAACACTCAATGCAAGGTTTCAGAAAGAAGTTCAGCGTAAAGAAGCCACGTAACATAGAGTGTGCATGTGATGAGGGAGTGACCCACAGCTTTTCCATTTTTAGGAACTTCACCATGTACATCATCCCTAGATTACTTGTAATTTCTGGACAGGGAGTGGCAGACAGGCCTGTCCCTGACCCTTGAGGTTTTCTGTAAAAGTGTCCATGACTGGATTGCCTCTGATTCCGGTCAGGGCCTCAGTGGCTGCCTTTGGCCTGTGTCTGTGCTTGTACATAGGAAAGGGAGAGGCAGGCAATATGGCCTTGAGAAAATGTAACACAAAATAAAAAAAGAAAAAAAAAAGGAACATAGTTCTTTGCTGGGAAATCCATACATTCTTAGGGAAAACAGGAAGATAAAATAAAAATGAATTTTATGTCATTTTATCTGAAAATATTTTTTAATTTATTAACTTCCATAACAATACAATAACTTTGACAAGACAATTATAGTGTATAAAAGCAAATGTGATTTAAGTAAAATAGCATTGCACTAGCTTTGAACAAGCAAACATTTGACAAAAGACAGAAGAAATAGCAAATCTTTTTTTGTTGTTGTTTCACATAAATTATAACCTGTGGGATAGAGAAAATGTCTTCAGTGAGAAGAGTAATGAACTAAAAATTTTTTAAAAATCCCCATTAAACAGCAAGATCTTTTATGAATACAAGAATTCCAAGGGCAGGAATGATGTCTCAGCTCTTCTTATTTCCTACGGTACCTACCTTTGATATATAGTCAGTAAGTTTTTTTGTTTGTTTGTTTGTTTTTTTGCTTTTTGGTATGTGGGTAGCTCCCTGGCTGGGAATCGAACCCAGGCCGCAGCACTGACAGTGCCAACGCCGAAGCCTTAAGCCACTACACCATCAGGGAACTCCATCAGTAAGTTTTTTTGAATGAATACAGTTCATTTGAAAGTCTTACTGACATTTTACATGTTTGGGTAGACTTTTTCAAAACAAACTTCTTTCATATGCCAAAAGGGAGACTGAGATGAGAGTATAGGGTGCAGTGGAACTAACATCAACAAAGAAAGAGAGAATCAGGGACAGGGCATCGCACAGGAGGCTGGGTGTTCCAGGAGGCTTGTCTTATTGGCGAGATGACTCAGGCCCAAGAAACTTGTGGCATGAAACCAGATGACCCTCGGGGACATGACGCCCAACAACTTCAACGCATTTATGGTCCTTTGGCCCCTTTTCATCCTAAAGAACCTTTTCGAAGCCCTGAGCCTTCTCATGGTAAAGACCAGTTTGGGGATCCTGCCCAATCTAGCAACCCTGAAAACAACTGAACTTCAGCTCTTGCTAGGGAAAAATAAGATTTCAGGGTCAAGGAAGAATTTTCCAACATCCTTCTTAAACCCATCTGCAATTTTTAAAATTTTTCTCTGGCATTTAAATTTTATTCAACAGGACCTCATGAACGTTAAAGATCTAAAAATAACCACCTGTCCTGGGTGGAGCGGAGGCTGTGTTTTTCCATTGCAGCCCCATGCGTACTTGTTGCCTGGGAGATTTTTTGCAGGTTATAAAGGGAGGGTGTAGAGAAACCTGGGGAACTCTGGATTGGTACAGGAGTGGTGGAAGAACTTTGAGGGTTCAGAAAATCCAAATTCTTCAAAATTTTGTCCAGACCACACCATAAGTACTTAGGGTGATAACGTGACAAATGATGAGGCATTTCTAGCTAACAGAGGTAGCTAAATGAACTTCCATGTTACACTTCTCTGATATGCTCCATATTTCTTAAAATCCCCACTGATCTAGTCAAGAAACACAAGTCTACGTTATTTCCAGGTAGGTGCTTGGAAAAGACAGAACAGGCTCTTCCTTTCTCTCTGCTAGCTACAACTTTCCTTCCTTCCTTCCATCCTTTGTTTCTTCCTTCCTGTCTCCCTCCATCACTCCCTCCCTCCCTCCCTCCCTTCCAGTCCCTGCCTCCTTTCCTGACTTTCATTAATTCTTGAACATTTTCTAAGAACCTATTGTGAAGATGTTAGATAATCTGAGGTATATAGGACATACTTCTGGCCTTCATGGAAATAACAATGCAAATAAATATTCAAAGTATGCCTGAATGTGTTGTGTCCTTCATTCCCAGTGGCTTGTAGAGGGGGCTGGGGAGTGGGTGGAAGCATTTGGTGAGAAAGCTCTAACCTGAAGGATTGGCACATGTACAGTGTGGGCAAGCGGGTAGCTGAACATCCTGTGTGCATGAGATATGGTATTCTTAACAAAGAAATGAACAGGAAAACTAAGTTCATGACTTTGGTATCCTATATGAACTATAAAACCTTATGTTTATGAGGATATTTATGAGCATGTTTCCTAAATACATATTTTTCATGTATTATGAATGAATATATTTCAAAGGAAAGAAATTCCATATGCAAAGGAAGGGAAACTAACATTGTCCTAGATGCTCACAAATTTCATCTTTATTATTTCAATTAGCTTCCACAATAACCCTAAAAAGTATGCTTTTTCCCTATTTTTTTTTTCAGTTGTAGAAACTAAGGCTCAGGAAGAAATTCACATATTGTCTAAGTTAAACTGTGACTGTCAATGCAGGTTTGTCTGACTCTCATATTTTGTGGGGATTTGAGAGGTTAAGGTGATGGGGAGACTCTGAAAAACAAAAACAAAAACATAAGAAAGACTAGACCAGGATCTCTTTTGAGTATTTTTCTCACAATGCTAGGAATATGCTAGAAATGGCTTTCTTATTTCTAGTGCTCAATTGCGTAAAAAAAAAAAAATCTCATCATAATAGAAATGAGACAAATTTCTTTTTTAATGTGGTGAAGTAGTTAAATTTCCATGGCAATTCTGAAACTTATCCAAATCCTAACCATACCCAGAGAAGATTCACATATAACGATATGTCTCTCAAATTGAAAATAATCATAACCAGTCTAAGAAACATAGCTATGAATCCAATCTAAGTCAAATTTCATGTATGCCTTTTACCAATAAATAAGGCGAACGATTTACTACTTTCCCAAACAGTTAATTGAATATTTTAGAAGAATTTCTAATTGCAATGTCATTGTCTTGCCATTTCTTAGTGCTTAGCTCTCTAATTTGAGATCTACTGGAGGGCAACATTTGCAAATTAGAAACATAATTGAAATCTACTACTGAATAAATTGATGTTTACCGCTACATAAAATTAGTGCAGTCGTTTTAAATGGTATGGAATCTATTTTCTCTTCACTTCACTGGCTTTTTGTTTTTCTTTTATGGAATTGTAGTTGGAGATGACCCTCAGCAAAAGCAAGCTTTCTTCTTTAATATATTTCCAAAGGAGTAGTAGGAGGAAAGAAATGGTGACACTGCTGAGAAACCACAGGATTTTGTGATCTTCAACAATGGTGGGTCCTCCCTAATTGCTAAAGTTGAAAACTTTAAGCAACAAAATAAATAACATAGTACTGACTTACAATTCAAAGTATGCAATAAATAAACATAAGTTTATTCTGATGTAATTATTTGATTGAGTGAATAAATAAAAGAGGGGGAAATAAACAACTCTCCTGTGTAGAATTCTAAATAATTAACGTAGATACTTCACTCTCAAGAAGGTAGAGAATAACTCTCCCACCCAACCATCCTTTAACTCTGGGCTAAACATACTGATTTCCTTCAAAAGATACAGTATGCAAAAAGGGGAAGAAGAATACATTTACAGTGATGAACTTCAGAAATATTACCTCAGCCATGTGACATCTAAGCTTAATATCCACAGTTGACAGTAGGTACCCTTGATACGATGTGATAAAAATATTGCTTTACTTTAGTGGTCTTCTTCCCCAAAACTCATAATCCTAGTCTAATCATGAGAAAAATACCAGACAGACCTAACTTGAGGAACATTCCACAAAATGCTTGACTAATACTCTGCAAAATCATAAAAAACAAGGAAAATCTAGGAAACTTTCATGGTGTAGAGGAGCCTAAAGACATGACAACCAAATATAAAGTGATATCCTGGATGAGATTCTGAATTAAAAAATTGAGGTGAAAACTTTGGTTTTACATCTGCTTGGGAATATGCTACAAGTTTGGGGATTGTCTTTCTTATAAGTAATAATGAAGATTTTCTTTCTTTGGATTTCTCCCACAATTTCTATTTCTGGTCATCTTTTCTTTATATACTCTGAACTTACCTTTCTATTCTTGTCTCCCACTCATTTTAACAAACATGTCCTCTGGGCACACTGATATTCTCCATATGCTTAAAGGCCCATATGCTCAAGTTATTCTTCTCACTTGAATGCACTTTGATCTCGTAGTTCCAACCATCCACCCTGAAGTTCTAACCATCCAACTAGAATTGTTTGGATTTCCTCAGCTGAAAGAGATTCCATTCCCTTTGACCCACGAAGTTGTTCTGGACTTCTGGCATCAACCATCTACTACTTTATTATGCTATTTTTAAATGTAGCTTTCCTGTTGGTTATTAAATACTTTGAGGAGTGCTGATTTGTGCATCTTTTCATTCTCCATGGCTCCCTTCATAGATATAATATTTACAGAAGGTTGAGCTAATAAATTTATCAATGTTGGACACTCATTTTCAATTAAGAGAAAAACTTGAAATCAAAATCAATTGGACAGAATTTAAAAACAATTTTTAGTTATTCATAACAGGAGTCATTTGATGGAAAGGGGCTGAGCCATTGTCCCTCCATCTGTTATTATTGTGGTCTCTCCATTTGCAGTTGATAATGCACTGTGTCAATGCATGTCAGGTAATGCCTCTTGTGTGTGAGCCATTATTACAATAATTAATAACAATGGCAGCTCAGTTGATAGGAACTTGGCAATGTCTGTATTCTTATCTTAAAAGCTCCAAGTGGTTTGGAATTTGGCTTTTTGTGAAAACATTTAATAGGAAAGTGTGTATTTAGAATCTGTTCCCAGCTCAAAGACTGACCCTTATCTCTGAAGTCCTTAATGAGAAAACACCTGACAAATTGACTGGCACAAACCACTCTTCCAAGTAATTTTCCTTCCTGCCAAATGAACCTCTTGCAGTCTCCACTTGTGTTGAAACTGTTGAACAATGTCTGAAGCTTCAGAAAGCTCTCTTCAAAAGGTGATTTAACGAAGTAAAATTAACGTATTGGAAAGGTGGAAAATCAATCATTTTTTTTTCATTGTGCCAATTAACTACTTGATGAGTTTTGCTTGACTGAATTTGTTGATGGTCCTAGTACTCTATAGCTTCCCGAAAGGGAATCTTTATGATGACTGTCGTGGAGTTTTTGTTTGAATAAAATACCATTTCACACAACAGCATTGCAAATAAACAAAAATCAAATACATTATTATTCTTCAAAGTATTAATTGACTCTACTTATAAAGCTTCCTAATTAGAACTTATTATTAGTTTAACAAATAGTCAATAAATACTGAAAGTGGGTAACATTAACAGTGTGACAAAAATGCAAATAAAAATAACTGGCCTTATTTCATTGAAAATAAAAGCAAAAGTTTTCAAGTGAAAATAATTCATCAATGTAGGACTAGAACAACTATAATCACTGACTCTATTGTCCTTATCAAGAGAAATACTTAGTAGTTTCTAACACATCAAAGACATTTTTATTGTGTGAGATAGTAATTTTAAAACAATATGAAAATTTGGAACACTTTATGTAACCTTTAAATTCTGTATTCAATATTGTTATTTGTGGAAAATGCTTAAAATGTGTTCAAAGGATTAAGAATTTAATGGCAAATCAAGAATTGATAATATGAGATGGCACTACTCTTTCAAGAAGCTTGGCTGAAGCATGGGATCATGAGAATAGTATCAAAATGGGATAACGAAGTATAGAGAACTTAAAAATAAGACAACCTATGAGACAAACTTGATTATTTTAATAAACTGAGAAATAATGCCAGTAATGAAGAAGAGATGGAGGATTAAGGGAGAGGAGTAATTGATCAGAGTGGACGATATCAAGAGTAAAGGTAGACAAGTTGTCCTGGAATAAAATGATCATCCTTTATCTTTGAGACTGGAAGGAAAGGAAAACATGAGTGGATCCATGGATACCCTTAGAAGTTAAATGCTTGAGGGGAGGGTGAAGATTTGGAAAAATGATTAGTGAAATGAGAGAGACAGATAATCCAGAATCAGTTAAGAACATCAGTGAGCAGGACTGGTGGGTCCACATTGTAGGGGTACTAACATATAAGATGATTTTATAATACTCCTTCACTATGCTCAACGCTTTGCTTATAATAATGGCAATAGTACCACTGTGATAAGCACTTTCTTTAGATTAGCTCATTTAGTATTCACAGGTTGCCTCTGACGTAAGTACTAACATTTTTTCCAATGAGGAATCTGAAGCTTTGAGGCTAAAAAAATTGTCCAATTGTACGTAGCTGGTAAGCATTAAAACCAATAATTATTTGAACACAAGCAGTTTGACTTAGAGACTGACCCTATGCTGGCCTGCTTAGATTTAAAGGCATATTGCTTTTTTCAGAGACCCTGTATGGTTAAAGACCAAAAACAAAAAAAAAATTCAGTAATGCAAACAGATTTAACTGTTCTATTGGGTTATAAAAATGTTCATGAGAATAGCCATACAACCCAACTTGGATGAGAGAAGTGAAGCAAGGACGAATGGCCAACTGGTAAACCTTGTAGAACCATGACCCCAAAGGTCTCGGAGTCTGAGGAGAGGTTGTAAAGAGTATGAAAGCATCTTTTTTAGGAAGAGAAGATTATGCCCAAGGAACAGGATTTTGCAAGTTTCTGAGGTGGTACATTTCTGAGTGATGATAGGGTTTGAGTGGCCATTGGGATGAGTAGCTAGAGTAGATGAAGTAGAGGACAAACGAAGGACCCAGAAAGATGTGAAGAGTTAAAGGAATTAGAGTGGATTCCTATTCATAAACAGCTGTGTCTTAAGGAATATTTATTTCAAAATAATTGTTTTTGCTGAGGAGATATTTATGTTCCTGCTAAAGATAGGCAGTGTTCCAGGCTCTCAGGATATAGCAGTGGGCAAAACTGACAAAGTTGCCTCCCTCATGGAATTTACATTCTAATGTCTGTATACCAAGTAGTGATAAATGCCTAAGGAAATCATTAAATAGAGAACAAGAATAGGCATTTTCAGGACAAGGGTGTGACTGTTACAAAAGGTGATCAGGAACCAGTGAGGAACTGGTATGTCCAAAACAATTGAGTGATCATTTACAGAGATGAAGAGTATGTGGGAGGTTGGAAGTCTTATTGGGGTCTGGGGATAACGAGTTAGACTTCTGACCAATTCATTTTAAGGTGCTCATCAGACCTCAAGAGTAATACTGTGTATTAAGTAAAGATTGGATATAATATTCTGGATTTCATAGAGAAATTTGGGAATGGTGTGGATGGTACATAAAGATATAAAAATGAATGGTGATCACTACAAGAGTAGGTAGAGACATAAAATACTCAGATGATTATATGTAAAAAACTACTAAAATATAGGAATGTGAGAAGAGTCCACCAAAGTGATTGAGAAAAAAAGTGGCCAGAGAAAAAGGAGAAAAACCAAGGGATATCATGGAAACCATGTGAAGAATGTGTTTCAAGATGGCAGGTGATCAATGTAGTCAAATATTGCTGAGGAATAAAAGAAAATGAAAACAGAATTGACTATTGGATTTAGCAATACAGAGAGGTACCTAGTGGCCTTGATAGAGCAGCCTGATTGGCAATGGTTCCATAGAGAAGGAATGAAATGAATTGGAGAAGGTGGGTGTCTATCAACACATCTTCCTAGTTTCTCTATCAAGCAGAGCAGAGAAATATAGTGAACACTGGGGAAAGATGTAAGATCACAGGAATTTTTTTAATATTGAAGGTGGAAAAGGTTGCAGCATGTTTGTAAGGTGATGGAAGCTAACCAACAGAGGAGAAATGGATAATTCAAGAAAGGAAGGGACAAGTTGGAGCATTGCTGAGAATAAGTGAAAGGAGATGAGGGCCAGGTGGAGGAGTGACTCTTGGGAGCACAAAAAATCTCTCTATAGTTGCAATTCCAATGTCATTAAGAGATTAGAATGCTAGATGAGGGGAGTCAGGAACACTATTTTGTATTTGCACATATCAAATAATGCTAGGCATGGTGTACATTCTAGTAAATAATGGTTAATGACATTAGGCATAGAGACTTCAGGCAGTGGAATTGCCCTTCTGCTGTCAAGGTGAACATGACTGAATAGCTGAATGATTAATGTTAATAAATGATGACAATTAAAATTCTGTGCAGTGACCAATGAAATGAATGTTTAGTGTGACTTTCTCCTTCAGAAGTGAGATTGCTTTATTGAAAACTACAGTGTGTGTCACGGCAGGGTGGGGAGGGGTGCATTCTTCTCTTCCAACCCTTATCCCTTCTACTGAAGAAAAAAATCTGCTTTTTACCCATATTGGCATTCTAACTATATTTTATGGTTGTTTAAAATTTCTCCCTTATAGCTTACCTCTGTATATAGAACCTATTTTTGCAAACGGAGGGAAGCTGTATATTCTTTTTATTTTCAGAAAATAAGGTATGTGAGCGTGGAAAGTAATCTAAAATGGGAATCAGTTCACTGCGTGTCTTGCCCTGCCACTAACTCACTGGGAATTGGTTTCCTCTCTGGAAAAGAAAGTGTTAGCACAGAGGATTCTGACTTCTGAATCCAAGTAACAAAATCATAATAACAATCTAAAGAATTCAAAAATTCACAGCTGATGCCCTTTATTTTTATACGCCTATAATAGTCTATGTCAAGCTAAGTCACATTTATGTTGTTGAGAGGTTACCAATCACCATGCATTAATATCTTATGGGGTTATTGTGAAGATTAAAAGAGAAAATGTGAAAGAAATTCACTAAGCGTAAAGTGAAACACTGTCAGTCATTAATTACATGGAGACACTGAAATATTACATCCATTACTATCAACTAGATTCTACTTTTGCTATATGGCCTTTTGGGACATTAAATAAAGTCGGTACCCAAGAAATGCAAATGGAGAAGGAGGAGGTTTTTACTTGAAGAAAGCTTACAGCTGCCTTTTTAACTTTGTTGTTGTTGTTGAAAAATGGCCTTATGCTACTGCAGGAGTAAAAAGACTTTAGAACCTAGGGAAAGGCACTAAGACTAGTATAAGGGCTGGCTGGATTGGTATTAATTTACCACCTAACATATGCCTATATCAAGGTAGCATGGAAAGAAATATTGTCAGGTTTTATAAAATTCTCAGCTTGATTTTCAAAACAAAACAAAAATGAATTAAATTGAAAATTATAACTAATTAATATGGTAATTTTTAAGTTTTAAGGTTAAATCAAGAGTCTAACAATTCTAATCTATTATCATAATTATATTTTTACTTCCAAGACTACTCCTTTTTGCATAGTTCTCATAGTTTTGTTTATATACATTCCTTTATGCATTCACAGGAAGAAATTTAATAATGGGCATAATCTGACAACCTGTATTTTTTTTCTGTAATAAGAATTATGCCTCTCCTCTGGAGAAATGGTTGGAATGGATGTTTTATAACAACAAGGATATGCAATTTTAGTTTGGCGTGTACTTGATTTCTTCAGAGCAGCTTCACTATTATCTCACTTTATTTCAGCAATGCCACTCACTAACCATACGACAAGCAAGTAACTCAACCTCTCAATGACACAGTTTCCTTATCTGTAAAATGAGGATCATACTTTAGTACCTCTCTCAAAGAGTCGTGTGAAGACTGAATGAGTTAATGTATGTAAAACATTTAGGACAGTGCCTGGCACATAGTAAGCACATTGCCGTAGAAAACGCATTGTCATTTATTATAATCACCATTATTATTATTATTATTCCCTCTCAGTGGTTTGGAGATTTTAAATGTTTTTGATCCTATTGCCATTTTGAAGTAGTCCCAATGATTTATCAGTTGTAAGTGTTATAAACTCAAATGTCTATAAAAGTGTCTAGCAGTAATATAAATAAATACAACATGCTAGAAGCGGTTGTGGCTAATTGAACAGTTCACATCTCTAAAACCAGCAGCCCCAACTCAGCCCTAGGCAATATTGCCATATAGTCCTAATGTTGGCACACTGACCAATTTCTCAAGAAGATAGACATTTAGGTGTTTTTGGTTTGTTTGTTTGTTTGTTTTTTGTTTTTTTGCTTAATCTCCTAACTTAAGAAATGGTTTGTAATTTATTTGAATTTTGGTAAAACATGGGAAAGGCTCAATACACACAAGTCTGGGCCGGGCTTAGAACCGTGGTCCACAGCTTCCTTATGGGCTCTTATCACTGTCATGTGTGCAGTAGGTTCTTGATATAATCCTAATGGACTGTAAAATTTGGGTAATCATAGTTCTTTGGAGGATTGGTACCACTAAAATAGATTTGTGAACTTCTCAATGGGTGTTGATAATTGGAAAATCTAAAATGACAAATGGAGATCAAAGAGACACTGTCTGATACCATCCCCAGAAAGGTCCTGGGATACAGAAACCTGAAACCTTGTATTACAGATTCCTTGAACTTTTGGAAGAAAGAATGAAGGGCAGGGAGGTAGGCAGGAAGACAGGAAGTGCAGCAGAAGGGGAGAAAACTCCAGAACTAAACACCAGGTCTTCCAGACAGCAAAGTCCATGCTTTGCCACTGATAGCAGGCTGCTTCTGAATTAGCCTCTGCACAGCTCTTTGCATTGTACAAGACATTAGCTGAGCCTTGCTTGGGGCTTCCAATATAACACTTACCCGCAGGTCGTCTCTGGGCGGAGACTATTGATGCTCTGCCTGTGTTTAGCGGGGTCGATGTTGAAGGTGCCATTGCAGAGCCAGAAAAAATGTGATTCTCTAACCCCACTGATAGGGAAAAAGCTTGTCAGTGATGCAGACAAATGTCTAATTTTGATGTCATTCAACTTTATGGAACCTACCATACTTTATGACTCTTGAAAAAAAATATTTAAAATCATTTAAGTCCTAATTCTTGGATGATTCCTTTATCACAGAGGGCGACTCTTAGATAATTGAAAAGGGATGAATCGTAATGAGTTTTCACTGATGCATGGTGCCTCTCATCACTAATTCCACTGATATCCCATAGGGAACATAAAAAGCCTCTCTTCTCACTGATTGGTGGCACAAAAAGGCCTGCGTCTGACACCTAGAGCTTGACTCTGCCCTTTCCAAACTGGAGGAGTTTGCCTGGGGACAGAAAGGAGAAGGCCTTTGCACCCTGACCCTCTTTCCTACAAAAGCTCTAATCCAGTCGTTTTGTTCCTGATGGATTGGAGAATACCCAGATGCCATGCTCCATCAGTATCTTTCCAGACATTTGTTCTACATTTGCACCTGCTCTCAGTTGCTAGTCCACTGGGACCATTAGAGGCCTTAGATAAACATGGTGCGATTTCACATTTACTGCTAAAGGTCTCTTTGTTCTTGAAATATTAGCTTCTCCATCATCAGTTCACCTGATATTTAATTGTAAGACAGTTTTACATTTCAGTCCCACTGGCAACTGAGAATTGAATGTTTAAAAATAACTTAAACAACATAGCCATCTTTTTTCCCTTCACTTTTTTCATCCCCAAAGCCTACTATGTCTGATGTCTATAAAGTGCTCAATAAACGTTTATTGAATTCAATTACAATCTTAAGCAATTATCATTCCAGAAATGTTTGTATACATTTATGAGTTCTAAAGACATGTTTATATTTAGATAACTTCCGGAACTTGGGGACATCTGGCTAGGACACTGTTAAATGAATATAATACTCCACTGATATGGAATAGAGGATTGTGGTGACTATAACCACCTGGAGCACAACCAGAATTCAGCATGTAAGTGAACAAAGGCCTCCAAATAACAGGAAGGAAAAAAACGGCTGTCATAAAGCCTATGCTTATTATAAGAGAGGTACAAGGAGTTAAAAATCACTGAATTTAACAGCTTGGTCTTTAGTTTCTCTCTTAATCTTCAATTCTTCTGGTTCAAGGAAAAATATTTGTTTTATTATGAACTAAATGGAAGCAGTAAGAGAGTTAGAACCTAGGGTAAAAGGAAAAATCAGTAGTATTGATCTTGATTTCTTTTTTAAGTTAATGATTTGTTCATCATAGATTTGACTCCATTTTTATTTTTGAAAAGATATTTTATTAAAATATTCTGGTTACTGAGCGTTTTTTTATTCTCCCCTTAAATATTGCAGCCAAGGTGAGTGCCTCATTTGCCTTATTCTAGTCCCAGCCTAGAGTGTGACAGTAGAAATGTTATTTTCTGGCTGGTATAGTTTAAAAAAAATTAACTTCACATCCTAATGTAAGGCTGATTCATTAAGAAATAAATGTAAAAAAAAATCCAATCTGTTATTTTTAATAAGGGAGGAACATGTCATATTTTAAAAAGATTTCTATCAGATAGAAATAAAATTATAAAAGCCTATTAGCTGGAAGTGCCTGCAGCTATTAGTAATGGCATAGTCCATTTACAGAGGCTTAAAATTATGAATCTGCTTTTCTTACGTAAAAGCAGAGGTAGGCTATGGAATTCCTTCCCTTGTCTCCTTATGCTTGTCGCCTGTGGTTGCCAAATATGTACCCTAATTTTATCCAATGCATGCTTTAATGCACTGAGGAGAGACGGCTTTACCATGGTGTCTAGGCCTTCCCAGAGGCCACACCAAGGTATCTTTGCTCGTGTCATCTTTCAGAATTAGGAGCCAACCATATCTCCTAAGGGGGCTAGGGAAGTCAAACTGTTACATTCCTGCCCTGAGGAAAAGGGGCCTGAGCAAGAAGAAGGAAGTAGATACTGATTAACGAGCTAGAGTGTCTATAACAGGGCCCTAACATGAGTTAGCTTCTGTGGAATTGGTGTCAATGATGTCTAACTACCTAACGGCCAACATGAGCTGCTGCATTTATAAACTCATCTTCAAGAATGACATTTTTGAAATTGTTTTTTTTAGAGACTTTGTGGTGTTTACTACTTTTTACTTAGAAGTGAGCCCCCAATGCCATCTCCCTGCCATTCTCATTGATAAATCAAAATGTAAATGACAACAAATATGTCTGTGTACAAATATGCCAGAAAGAAGAGCTCTCATTATCCGTCAGCATTTGATAAAATATTAACCCACTGACCTTCCTTTTTAACTAAATTGAGACATATGTTAGGCTGGCCTGTTTGGACCATTATGTGACAGTATTTTTAAGCAAACTATTTGTTATCAGAAAATAATAGAGGTACAATATACTTAGGTACTCTTTTATAAGATAAACTTTTACAAATTATTGCTTGGGTCACAGAATTTTTTTACCTTTGAAGTTGTAAATACCTTCATACACTTTTTAAAAAATTTAGTTATGTAGTATTCAGCTGCAGATGAACTTTCAGAAAGTCCGTGAAATAGTATTTCTTTTCTCTTGTCTAGTTTTTGAGTTATAATGTCCTTGTTGACACAATGTCAAGATTCTTGGTATCTTGAGCAAGGAATTGAACGAGACTCACACAAAAGTAAAAAGGTGAAACAAAGAGATAGTTTATTGAAGTGAAAGTACACTCCAAAGAGCTAGGAGCGGGCTCGAGCAAGGAGAGTGTCTCAAGAGCCCGGATCAACGAGGCTTTGGGACTTTTATTCCCTTCTAAGTCTTCAGGGGAGACACCTGTGGAGTCTCTTGATTAACAAGTCTGATTGACAAGGGGCGTATGACGCCTTCTAACTACGCATGCCCTTTTCCAGAGTTCGATCTTTTATAATGACACTAATGAACTTCCGGGCATATGTATTGACATTACAATGACGGTACAATAAGGCCCAGATGAGATGAAGATCATTATAACTCTCACTGCGCAGGCATTAGGGACTGGCCCAAACTAATAGATTTCTTGGGCCCTCCAATTTCCCTGTATTTACCTGGAACTCCCTCCTGTGGCTGCCCAGCCTGGGGCAGGGATTACTAGTGAGAGGGTGGCATCAAGGCGGTGACCATTCCAGCAGGTCAAGTCTCATGGGAGGGGTCCCAAGATCCCCTCTATTCTACCTGCCTTCCTCACATTTCCTTGAGAGACGTGATCCCCACGAATCTCCATGGGAAGCTGAGGGGCTGAAGGTCTCATCTTCTGTACCTGCTTCCTGCGGAAAATGGTTGTTGTCCCTACCTATTGGGGACCCACGGAGCTCTCACCCTGTCTGATCTAAAGGGGAAGGGGTCCCGAGATCTGCCTTGTTGACTTCTTTGGTCGAAATGGGCTGGAAGCCTTGTTGGGGCACTGCTAGTATCCTGATGGTTTCTAGATTAGGAGAAAGTAATTCAGTTAGTACTTTAAAGACATTGATCAGAGAAATAGGTTTTAAAGCCCTTGTCACTAGGTGGTTTCAGAGTGGAAAGTCTGTTGCCCAGGGTGAGGAGCCAGAGAAAATTGATAAGGAAAGCGATCAAGACTTTGGACTAGGAAAAAGGTGAAACTGAGAGTAAAGAACAAGGAAAAGGGGTCTTTAGTGAAGTGGAGAGATGGCTGCTCTATTTGGCTCATATCAATAGGGCTGTGACCAGTGAAAGTTCAGCACTGGTTAAAAATTGGGCTTCCAGAAGGTCCTACAGGTGTAGGGAGTTAAAGAATCACATTCGGGAGCACACACAGTCACCGCAGACTTGAGATTTTTGTAACAAAAAAGTGTATCCTATTAAAATAGGCACAAGCCATGGTAATTCACGGAATGAATTTTTGCTTCCCTTGTGGTTGTTTTTTTATTTTCGGGTTACTTTTGTACCCTGAGAGGAAATTAAGAGTTGAGTGATCTGTGTTTGAGCAGAAGCAGCGTGTGCTGGGAACTCAAAAGAGCTGGTTTAGCAAAATGACTTTGCTAATACTTATTTATAATAACCTAGGGTTAGTCGCTCCATCCTTTGGGACTTGGTTCACTCATTCACCAAATCAGTGCCTTTTTTAAAAAAAACAATAATTCTTTTCTTCAAATCTAGTCCCATGTATCTGGACGGATGAAAGCAGAGCTACTTTGCTTGCAACTAGGCAGGCGGTCATCCCCCAACCCTGCCCACTGAGTCTTCTAGATCTTGCCTTAGACTTAGAGAGTCAGCTGCAAAATCCGCAGGCTTTGGGGGTGCCCTTAAACACTCCCGAGGGGCAAGGAGTAATGAAAACTGTAAGATCTTAACAGAGAAATCAAAACTCATTTTGTTTTTACTTTCCTGGGTTGTTCTGGCTTTTAATTGTTTTTTTTTTTGGGGGGGGGCTTCCTTAGAAGACTGAGGACATTTCTTTCAGAGCCCACCTGATAATTGCTTTAATTAACTTGTTTGTGAATACATAATTAACCTTATCCTAATTATTTTTTCTCTGCGTGTCACATCCACTCACTTCCATTGACATGTGGATACAACAGCTGCATCAGCCAATTTCCTTATTGTATTTATTTAACCTCTTTGTTGTGCTTAGAGCAGAAACATAGGCATCAAAGATTCTTGTCACAAACCAGCCATCTAGGGGACCACCACACAGTCCAAAAAGTAGACCATTGCCAGAAATTCTAGAAGTGAGACTTGTTTGCTCCTGTTGTGATTCGCGCCCCACAACGGTAATGGGGTACCACTTCTTCCGCATCTGATGCTTCGCCATTCCTCTTTCTTTCCCCCCTCCCTGCCGGCATCTCTTCATCCACTTCTCTTCAATTAAACTGCTTGTGTTTAATTAACCATCACGTGATTTCTGTCCTTGGTTCTGTTATGTTTGAATTACATTAATTGCCTTTTGAATGTTACATTCTGTCGAATTCTTAAAGCCATTTGGTCTGGTGTGTTATTTCCTTTGAAAATCATTGAATTTGATTTGCATATATCTTGTTTAGGAGTTTCCCATTTATTTTTTGAGTGGCATGTATTAATAATTTTTACACCATTTAATATAGGCATCTAAAGCTCTAAACTATTCTCTGTGCTAGTTGTATTACACAGGTTTTAATACAGAGTGTAGATGTCGTTATCATTCAGTTCAAAATATTTTTCTAATTTACACGTTGATAGATGACATTGATCCAGGATATTTGGAAATGTATTTCCTAACTTCAAACTATGAGGGTTTTCTAGTTATCTTCTTATTGTTAATTTCTACCTACATAGCATTGTCATCATAGACCATGTACTACTATTTTAATTTTTGTTGATATTTGTTTATTACCCAGAATATTGTGAATTTTTATACCTGTTCTGTGTATTTTAAAACTGTTTATTCTGCCATTATTGGGTAAATTTTTCTATACATGTTCAATAGGTGAAATTAACAGTGCTATTCAAGGACTCTATACGTATGGGATTTTGTCTGCTTGTTCTATCAATTACTGAGAATGTAAAAAATCTTTCCATATGATTGTGAAATTGTTTATATCTTCTTTCACTCTTGTGAATATTTTGCTTTAAAGATTTGAAGCTATATTTATTAAGAGCAAAAATTTAGAATTTTTCTATCTTCCTGGCAAATTAAATATTTTATCTTTTTGATATAAATGTATACTTCCTTCTCTACACTAATGTTTTTATTCTTGAAATTTCCTTCGATATCAATGTAGGGAACCCTTCTTTCCTTTGGTTAGTATTTTCATGATCTGTTTCCATTCTTGGCTTTTTAAATGGACTATATCTTTATTGTTTTATGAGCAACATATAAGGTTATTTTAAAATGTAATCTGAAAATACATGTCTTTAAGTTGGACCATTTAGTTCATTCACTTTAATGTAATCACTGATGTATTTGGTGTAAATTTGCAATTTTAGTATTCTATGTTTTGTTCCCTCTTTTCTTATCTACTTATTCATTCTATTATTTTTCTTCTGCATGGTCAGAAGATGTACCATCCTCTTATACCATCCTCTCAGTTGTTAATAGATTAGAGCATGTATCCTTAATCTATCAATGTCTAATTTTAGTTTGCATTTTTACCCAGACAATGCTGTGATCTTGGTATACTTTAACTCTCTCTATCCTCTTTCAACCTATACACTATTGTTCTGCATTTTATTTTATTGTGTATTTGAATTTCAGGGCACTATTAATATTGATTTATTCAATCAATATGAATTTATATTTTCTGAAACATGTTATTTCATTACTTATTTTTCCTTTTTCATCTCCCATCTTCCACCTGAGATCATTAGCCTTCTGACTATAAAATGCCTTTAGTATGGGTCTGATAATGATAAATACTCTTGTTTTTCTGAAAAACTATTTAGAGTTACCTTGATTTTTGAATTATATTTTCACTTGGAATGAAATTTTACATTATCTGAGTATTTCCCCCATCATTTTGAAGGCACTCTATGTCTTCTGAATTTTATAGTTTTTGTGTAGGAGTCAGTTGGTACTCTAATTGTTGCTCCTTAAAAGATAACCTCTCTCTCTCTCTCTCTCTCTCTCTCTCTCTCACATCAGTATGTATTATCTCTTTTAAGCTGTTCTTAAATTTGGTTTAGAAATTTAAGGGTTTCTTGGCTCCGTGGCTAGATGATTTTTATTCGTTTTGAAAAACAACTCAGCTATTACCTCTTGATTTTTCCTTCTGTGCCATCCTGTCTTCTCTGCCACTCCAGTTATATGAGGGCTATCCAGAAAAATCCAGCCATAAATACCTCTATTTTTCATATTACATGGCTGGAAATTTTCCGGACAACCCTCATATGTATATTAAACCTACGACTATATGCTATATATCTTATTTCTTTCTTTCATTTTTAAGCACTCGTCTCTCTTTGTATTTCTTTTGAAGCATTTTTTTCTGATTTATCTTCTAGTTTACCAATGACCTCTTCAGCTATGTATAATCTGCTGTTAAACCCAGTTCTAGAATTTGTACTGGGTGCTCTTTCAATGGTTTCTACTTTTGTGTTAAGATTTTTTAATCTAGTGTTTTACTTCTTGAACACACTATGGATAGTTTTTTAGAAGTCCCTTGCGGTACTCACTTGGGCAGCACATGTACTAAATTTGGAACGACACAGAGATCAGCATGGCCCCGGGCGCGGATGACACACTAATGTCTTTTATGATTATTTGAGTATATTGAGCCCCTCTGGGGTCTTTTTCTATTGTCTATTGTTTTTGTTGCTTTGTTCATGTTGTCTCATCTCTTCATCCTTATATGCCCTGTTGTTTACGGGGCAGACATTGTATTTGCAAAATTGTAGAAATACCATGTAGCCTGTGTTAATGTTACCTTCTTCTAGCAAAGGATTTCCAGTTTGTTTCTACCAGGTACCTGAGGGTACTGCCTATTTAAAAATGTTTTTATTCCACTTCAGAGATTAAAAGAATTTGAAACTGAGCTCTAGTTCCTGCGAAGTCCTGTCTTCTTTCTTCTTCTAGTTTTCTTTGCTCCTTGTTGTAACCCTTTTATGGTTCCAACCCAAAGTCAGGGGGAAGGACTAGACCAGATCCTCCAAAGAACAGGTTTGGCTTCTGACCTTTGTTCTGAAAGCCCTAGAAGATGACACAAAACACTTACCTTCTTTCTTCGCCTTTCTCTCTAAAACTGACAAATGTTATAGAAGAAACAGTTTGAGAAGCTGGCCCACCTTCTTGAAATCTGTGCTCTCTCTTGTTGAGTCCTGAGTCCTCACAATACCCTATCTTGTTAGTTCTCTGATATCTATTTTTTTCAATTATTCCCAGTGGGCAGGTTGCTTTGAATTACCAAGTCTGCTATTATCAGAGATGGCTGCCTCATTCAATATGTGTATATACTTTTTCCACTGGTAATTTGTTCCTGGGTTACTCCTGGCTTGTCATACATAGTCCCCTTACGAGTTCTCCTAGGAGTATATGAAAGACTAGACATATACTCTGACCAAGTTATATTAAAAATTGTTTTTATTTGTTAAAAAGGAAAAACAGCTATGGACATAAGTTTCTATAGACTACATAAAAATACTTGAGAATTGCTGGAAATATGAGATTTTAAACTCTGCTCAAACTGTGAGATGCAGCTTGTTTCTGTTTCTAGACTGCCCATCTCCCCAAATTTCCAAAGGTCCCTGTATATGTGCTGATGTCAAACAATATATTTTCAAAGGAACATATAGCACAACTCTCTCCAGGGCTAGCTTTCATATGTGTAATAAGTCTTAATTAACATAGGAGTAGCCACTGAAATCTCCTCCCCAGGCTAACGTTCCTGCTCCCTTTTCTACTCTCTATCACGGACTTTAACTCTGCTATTGGCTTATTTTTCACTGTTTTTGTTTGTTTGTTTGTTTGATGTTTTCATTTCAAGAATCCACAGGTACCAGTTAGTCACTGCTTGCCCACCCTGGTTTAGAATAAATCACCAACATTCTATTTCATTTTACCAAGACAGAGGGTAACTATTTCTTTTACTGGCCTTTATCACCTTGTTTCTCTCTCCTTCTTACTTTACCTGAGAAAGCCATTTCTGGTCCCCATTATCAACTTTTCTTTATTTATTGGCCAGTTCTCTGAGAACTTTGCTTCCAAAATTTCTCTAACACTCACACTTTACAAAATAAAGCAATGAAAAAAAAAGAACAAAAAATCAAAACAAACTAAAAAAACAAACACAAAATGCAGCCCTTCTCCTTTATTCCCTGTCTTGTCTACATGATTTTTAGTAGCCAGTGCCAAAGGGTGGCCTAGAAACGGAGGCAGCCAGTGAGTCAGGAGCCTCTCAGCTGGGAGAGTCCTTCTCTGCTTTTAACATGAATCACTGCTTATTCGCAGATTAACATTTATGCTCCACCGTGTAGACCTCTCCTCTGAACTCTAGACCTGTACAGTCAACTGCTCCTTGACATATCCTTTGGGTATTCCAAAGGTACATTAAACTCAACATATCTGAAATCAGAATAATGGTCTTTCCCTAAACCTGGTTCTTTCCCCATCATTTGTATTGAAACAAAAAACATTACTGTCAATTTTCTTTTTAAAAAATGTGTTTGAAGTTTTTAAATAATTAACAGACTTTATTTCTTAGAGCAGTTTTTGCTTTAAAGAGAAACAAAGTACAGAGCTCTCATATACTCTTTTTCCCCCTGTGCTCAGTTTACCCTATTATTAATATTTTGCAATCATGTGGTATAATTGTTACAATTGATAAATTCCTATTGATTCATTATTATTAACTAAATGTCATAGTTTACATTAGGGTTCACTCTTTATGTTGTACAATTTTACTAAGTGTATAATGTCCTGTATCCACCATTACAGTATCGTACGGAATATTTTCACTGCCCTGAGAAATCCCTTGTGCTCCACCTACGTATTCTTCCCTCCCTCTCACCTCCTCCCTGCTCTTGAGGCTGCAGGTCTGATGCTTCTATTGTCTTCATAATTTTACCTTTTCTAGAATGTCATATAATTGGAATCATACAGTATTTCACCTTTCAGATTGCATTTTTTCATTTAGCAATATGAATTTAAGGTTCCTCCCTATCTTTTTTGTAACTTGATAGGTCTTTTGTTTTTATTGTTAAATAATACTCCATTGTAATGGATAAAACGATTTGTTTAACCTTTCACCTATTGAAGGACATCTTGGTTGCTTCTAATTTTTGGAAATTATGAATAAAGCTGTTATAAATGTCAGTGTACAGGTTTTTATGTGGACACAATTCTTCAACTTGTGGATAAATACCTAGGAACATAATTGTTGGATCATATATTAAGACTATGTTTCCCATTGTAAGAAACTGCTAAGCTGTCTTCCAAGGTGACTGTACCATGTTGCATTCCTACCAGCAATGAATGAGAGTTCCTGTTGTGCCACATTTTCTTCTAGCATTTGGTGCTGTCAGTGTTTTGGATTGTAGCCACTTGAATAGGTATGGAGTGGTATCTCATTGTTGACATCCGTTTACTTTTATAAAGCCAAATTTCTAGCTCTTTTTGACGTTTTTCTCTCACTCAGCTCCTATCACTGGTCTCTTCTGCAGATTTTCCCTCCATCTGTGTTTCCATTTTATCTACTCTCCATCTTCATGGCTGCTACACTGGTCCAATCAGTCATTACCTCTGGATTACCTCAAAGCTCTCACACCCCCTAAATAATGCAACCATAGCAATTTTTTCAAAAAGCAAACCTGATCGTATAATATTATCACCAGAACTTGCTGGAAACTTCCAAATAGATTTGGATTGTGCTTAAGATAAAATAGAATTTTCTGTCATGATCTACACTGTTCTATATGGCTGTCCCCTCCTTACTTCTGCCTCATCTAGTACCATGCTGCCCACTCTCTGCATTTAACCCCACTGCTCCTATTGAGAGCCTTGAAAACACTATCATGTGGCAGTCTATTTTTTCCTGCGAATTATGATCGTTATCCCCACCATGCCCCACTTCACCCCATTCCCTTTGCCTAGTTTATTCCTACCCATCCTTCTACTCTAAGCCCAAATGTTACGTCTTAGGGAAGGTTTGCCTGAGCTCACCAAATGGGTGAATTTTTTTTTATTATACTCACATGATACCATATATTATGTGGTGGTTTTAACAGTACATTTATTTTTATGATTACTCAATTGATGTCTGTCTCCCACATTAGATTCTAAGTTTGAAGAGGGGTTTTCATGTTTGTTTGTTTGTTTAGTTATTCATTTATTTTAAATTACTAGATCATCAGTAACTAACACACTGCCTGTAGATGCCTCAGGAAAATATGTTTAATAAATACTTTGTGCTAGTTGATAATGAGGTGTCTTAGAAATCAAAACTTATGAGCTAAGGGTCAGAGAAATCTAACCGGCAAACTGGATATAGGGCAAAAGAGAAAAAGAATGCAGAAAAAGAAAACTATCATTTTAGGTGCATAGTGTTTATTTCTTTTTCTCTTTTCTTTTTGTTCTTTTTTCAGTTTACGAATCTATAGGGAGGTAACAGCTATTTAGGGGAAGCTTAAGGTATCTTAACAATAATGTTTTTGTGGGGTTTATTTTTTTTCCTTTTAAATATCTTTGATTAAGAAACATCAGACTACTGCTCTTATTTCTCCTTATAAATCCAAGGGGCTGCTTAGTTTTTCTCCTTGGACGAAATAACAGAATCTGTAGTTTTTACTCGGCCCTGTCCACCTGCATTAATGCTCCCTTAATCATGATGTCTCTCTACATGTATTATCGCCAAGTTAAAAGAACACAAGGGCATGTGTGTCTGTGGCCCAACAGGTTACAAGCACATAATAGAAAACAGCCCATTGTTATCCTTTCAAGCCCGCTCCCAGATGTCTCTTCCACGTACTAAAGGTTATTTGCATGTGCTGAGATTTTGGCTAAACCTCTAACCACATTGTGCCTTTAGCGGGTGTTTCTCACTCTTAATAAAAGATCTGCATTTCCTCTGAGATCTGCAAAGTAGCCAGCATGGGCTCTGTACCTTGAGGAAGCTTGCAAATTATTAATTGAGGCAATGGGAAAGATGCGTGCTTAGAGATGTTTCCTACAGGAATCATCATAAAGCCTTTGCATGTGCATCCTTAGGCTCAGGTGGACTCACAGTGAAGCCCGCAGGTAAAGCTGCCTTAACCTGAAGCTGTTCATTCACCTTCAAATCTCAATTCCCTGCTAGAAATGGGTGGGAATAGACCAGACTGCAGAGAACTACTGACAAAGACTTTGGACAGACATTGTTTAGTTCCGTGGAGGCTGGCATTCACTCGGCCATTCTTTCATTTGTCCATTTGTTTCCAAATTTCTAAAATATTTTTGGGCACCAGATGTTCACAAAAGCATGGAACTAGCCATGTAGGTATAAAACTGATTTATTTAGCTTAAAAAGTATAAAGGACTTACACGTGTAGTGGACTATGTCCTGTGTGAGAAAAAAGCCTGAATTGTGAGGGTGCACCAGGTCAGGTAACACGGTATTCCAGAAACTAGCTCCAATTCTACCTCTTTGATTTTAATTTCTGTTTTTCACCTGGCCGGCGGCAATTTTCCAAGTTCACTGAAAGATGCTCCAGGGAGGGAATTCTGGGACTGTGGGAAGGGGGTTGTCAAGAGGCAACTGAGCAGCAGTGGTGTGGGGTGGGGGGCTTCAATGTCTCAATTCCTTCCCCCAACTTTCCTTGTAGTAGTTTGCTTTGTTTTGCGTATTGTGTGCCTTCCCCTGATTTCTTTGGAAGGAGGAGGTGACTGACAGATAATTGAAGATTGTAGTCTAGAATAAACCACCTCTTCTAGTCAGATTGCTCTCCTTTCTTGTCTCCTCACCTCAGTGATACACAGGTTGCCATTGTTTGTGTATTTATGTTTATTGTTTCTCTCTTCATCTTCCAGCTTGGGAAAGCCTTTTCATTTTCTCTGTACACCACATACCTACCCATGGAAGACCCCTCCTCCCAGGCTCAGTGCCATGAATTCTGCCTTAACTTTTACCTGCATTTTTTCTTATTTTCTTCTAGTCATCAAAATGTTGAGCTTAACTCTAGAATCATATTGTGCTTTTAGGAGATATTTATTGGCTGAATGAGAATGTAGAAGGACAAAATATAAAAGAAACTGTGATGTTATCTGAAGGACAACCCCTGTGAATTCAGCTGTAGGAAGCATACGTATTTTCATTTTTAAATATGCCTTTTGGAGATTTTATATCATTTAATATTTTACTTAGGAGGATAAAAACAGTGGGAGAAAAAAATATAGGAAAAGCTGAATAGGTCTCTTCAATGGGAAACATCTCTAATCTCTCAGAGCTATGCTGTCCACGCTCAGGACTCGGGAGTGTGTGTTTGGCTTTAAAGAGGGATATTAATTCACCACCCTAGCCAGTTTGGCAACTATTAAGGCTCTCGTTAGAGGTGTGCAATTTCTAAGGAAAGTTTGTCTTTTGTTATAATCTAGATTCTTCTCTTTCAACAACTAAGTATCTACATACGATGCATCTACTTTCTCTGAGGAGTATGAGGGAAGTGAAGTCAAATGAGACATGCTTTCTGCTCCTAGACACTCACAATTCAGTGGAGAAACTATCACAAAGAGAAGTAGTAGTAGTATAGCCTGTGGTAAGAATTAAGTGTTCAAGGAGAAAGTGCAATAGTAAATAGAGGAGGAGCAATTAGTGTTGTCTGAAGGCAATCCCTAGCACACCTGATGGCGGGAGCATGCCTAAAGGCTGTGCAGAAATTCAATAGGGGGAAATGAGGTCAGAGTACTGAAGGCTCAAGGGGTATCACGGGAAAGGCACAGAGTCAGGAAATTGTAGGAAATGTTCGTGATGTATTGAATCACAAGTGTGACCACAGCACCAGTTACAGTGGGGATGCTATATGAGAAGTAGCAAGGAAAACCTGCTGCAGCCAGTTCATAAAGGATATTTTATTTGATTGTATGTGATGTTAGGGTCCATTGAGTGTTTTAAGAAGGAGAATAAATACAATATGATCAAGGTTGGGTTGGGAGCTGACTTTGGTGACATAACAGGAGGAAAAAGTGCTCAGGATACCATTGGAATGCTCCTGACAAGCCTTAATGATGACGTACCTGGGATGAATGGCAAGGAGGTAAGAATGAAGTAACAAGGGTGAGAGCTACCTCAACACCAATTGACAGGATTTGATACCAGTTAGACGTGGTGGAGAATGAAATACTTTAACAGAAAAATAAAGTGCTGGAAGGTGTTTCCAGATTTTTGAGCTTGAAATACTGGGGAGGATGGAGATTATTTTTATTGAGATATAGGATACAAAAGGTAGAGGAAATTTGGGGGTCAAGAGAAAAACTATTGGGAGAAGATGGTGTGTTCACTGTTACATATATTGAATTTCAAATGCTATCAGTCACCCATTCAATGATGTCTCCCAGATGATTAAATGTGCATGGCCTGAATTAGGAGTCGACAGCCTGTTTGGGCATCATTGCTATGGAGTGGTAATTAGGTCATGGAGAGTAGAAGGCAAAGAGAGAGCCTGGAATCTTTACAGTGCCTGTGGAGAGTTCGGCTAAAGAAAAGATGCTGACTAAGTCCACTCCTGACACTAGGAAAATACCCTATCAAGGATGCCAAGAGAAAGAGTTATGAATAGCTGATAGAATGAATGGCTGAAGAATGTGAAAGCTTGAATGTGCTAATCAGGCAAATATTAATGATCTAGAAAAGTAATTTCCCTATAGGGAATAGAGAGTAGAACTCAGATTACATGAGATTGAAGTAATAAAAGGGGAGAGATGGGATAGGAGCTTGCAGATGAAGCCGGCTCTTAGCACAGACTTCGAATATATTTTTAGGTGAAGGAATCACCACAGAGAACAAACCACCTATCAAATGAATTCTAATTATGCCGCAGAAATAAGTATATATAAGCAAATGCAAGTAGGCGTCTGCCAGAAAACAGACCTAAAGGATAAGAGCAGTGGAAAACAGGTTAATTTAACATCAGTGGGCATCAGAGAGCTCTGCCGGAAAAGGATATTCGGCTGAAGTAGTTTTGATCACAGCAGTTTTGGTCACATCTGGTGTGCACACACTTGGAGAAAAACCAACTAGCAATAGGGTTATCTCCAAGGAAGGACTAAGGAGGGGTGCAACAAAGGAGGCCAGGCACCAGCCACTCCCTGTATTATGATGACATGATAATGACAGGAAGTGTGGCCTGATAGGGTTCCAGCACAGGAACCTGGAGGAAGTCCTGGGCAGCAGCCTGGATAGAGTAAGGCCAGAGAACAAAGGTGGGAGGGGTTTGGAGTTTTGCAAGAGCACATTAATCCAAGCTGGTATTCTGAGATTATCTAGGTGGTGCAGGCTTATCACCCAACTCTGATTTTGGTCAAAATCAGTAATAAATTAGGAATCATGTCATTGTGAAACCAGGCCACTGACTGTTTTACTAGTCAGCATTACTGATTGCAGTAACCTTGAACCAGAGAATGGGGACACGTGACTCCCTTGGCAGCCCGGATAGGGAATCTGGCTCAAAAAAAGCTTCCCTGCCATCCCCCTGCCCCACAACACAAAGCCTACAATTTAGGTCACTCTCCCTGCCCTGCCTCAGAGTCCAGGAGGGCGGGAGTTTGTCTATCTCAACGGGTTGGGAGAGGTAATCAACAGATGCGGCAAGTGGAAGTTTTAAGAGGCTGAGGGGAGATGGTTGATTAAGCCAAGCTGCTTAGGACGAGGAAGGAGATTTAGTGAAAAACCGTGGGTATGGAGCAAGTCATTGGATTTGAAATGAGGCAGAACAAATGGCAAGAAGATGCAGTAAAGGGACAATTTAGGAAATCTTTGAGGTTGAAAGGAAGGGAGCTAAGAGATCCATTGGCCTTGAATTTCTTTCAAACTGTTGATGTGGGGAACTTGGGAAGAATTAAAAAATGTTTTCAACTGTGTCTGTAGGGTATTCAACAGGGCATAATGAGTGGGTTACTGGGACTCATGGGCAAGGAGCTAGGAATGGAAAATGCTACTAAGAGCAACTGACAAAGTTGGTGGAGGCCAGGAAAAGGGCAAAATGTGGAAAAGGTCAAGATCTGGAAGCTAAACAATGGGCTCATTTATACTCAAAGAGTGGGCCAATGATGGAAGTCTACAAGGACTGCATTCACTCTTCAAGTCAACATTATTTTTCCCCACTTATATGAAGTATCTTTATTTATTTTTTATTAAATTTATTGGGGTGACACTGGTTAATAAAATTATACAAATATCAAGTATACCATTCTATAATACATCGTCTGTATATTGCATTGTGTTTTCACCACTCAAAGTCAATTTCCCTTCTACTGCCACATGTTTGACCCCCTCTACCCTCTTCTACCATCCCCATTTACCTTCTGGTAACCACTAAACTATTCGTTGTCTGTGTCTATGAGTTTCTATTTGTTTGTTCATCTTGTTCATTTGTTGTCAAGTCAACATTAGAAATACTATGTTGTGCTTCTTCTGTCAGCTGGGTGAAGAGCTCCTTGCATTATCTCACTGACTCTTGCCATTAAGAGGAAATGCAATGGAAATTCAAACCACCAGCAGAAAGTTAATGTGGATTTTGTGGGTAATTTTAAAGTTCTCTAGTAGCCACAATAAAAAAAATAAATGCAAAGAAACAGGTCTTCATAATATATTTTATTTAACCCAACATATTTAAAACATTATCATTTCAACTTGTAATGAATATAAAAATTACTAATGAGATACTCTGTAGTCATTTTCTTCTTACTAAGTCTTGCAAATCTTGTATGTATTATTTGCTTTCAGCACATCTCAACTTGGACGCTAAATTTTGATCAGAAATACTTGACCTGTATTTCCATTTCCATTTCCTATCATTTACTGCTGAAAAAGTAGATTCACATATCTAGGTTATTCCAAACATAATTTTTAAAAGTTGTTAAGTTTGAATTTATATTAATCAAAGTTAAATGAAATGAAAATTCAGCTTCTCAGGTGCACAGTCACGTTTAAGTGCTCAGTAGCCACACGTGGCCTGTGGCTGTTGCCTTGGACAGTGCAGTCCCAGTATATTGGGTAATGACTAATTCCATGAAGCCGTAATTGACCACTATTGGGTTTTACGTACTATTTTATTGAGATTACAAGGTAAGAATTGGACTCTGCCCTTTGGAAAATAAAACCATCAAGGCATGAGAGTGTGGGCATCTGATCCTCGTTGTTTGGATATGAAATTTTCTTTTAATTTTCTTTTTTTTTTTTGATCCTCGTTGTTTGGGAAAGTGCCAGGAGACATACATATGCCAGCATTGTCACAGCCTGTCACAAAGAAATTTCCTGTGTTTTTACCTCATAGATAATTTGGAAGACTGACCTCACTTCTAAAAGTACAGCCCTGCCTTAGGCATTAAAATGCAAATAATGATAACTATATTATCAAATGATTCCCTCTAGTTTCCAAGTCCTTTTCATAGACTGTGGACCATTGATAAGAGGCTTCTTAGAAGTACCTTTTATTGTCATTGTTTTTAAAAGCATTTGGCTCTTGTTCTTCCACCAGTTAGTAAGCTTGGATAAAAGCAACTGGTGGAAAGAGAGGCGTGTGTGATTTATACCACCTGCTTTGTCTCACCTGCCTGTAGCGCATAATCAATTTGCACATAAAGTTGATTGAGCTCTCTGGGAATATTTAGATGAAAGAAACTCTGTAAATGTCAGATATTTATTATCTTCATTATGGTCATATAATGTGGTAATAACAGAAATGTTACGACTGATTTAATGGAGCTCTGTAATTTGAAGCCAAGTTTTTAGTTATTATTGTGAACTTATTTCTTGAGTTTTTGTATTAGTTCATGCGTGTTGTTTCATCTGTGAGCTTTCTTGTACAGTGATCAGACACTGAGAAGATCTGCTTTCTTTCAGAGGTGTGAGAACAGCATTCTACACATACAGTTTACAGACAACAATTGCATATATTGTCTGTTATGAGTCACTTGTAAAATATTAATAGAAAGGACTGTGTGATTGGCCCTATATTAGAGGTGAAAGAAGTGAGGTCTAGAGATGAGTATTTGACTATTAAACAATTAGTAAATGGCTGTGCAATGACCAGTACTTATCCTTTTTTTAATCATAAATTCATAATTTACAAATTAGATGTTAATAAATAAGGTTTCAGAAAAGCAGTATAAAAGAATGGCGAACAGCACAGGTTCTCAGTTGGAATGGCCCTGCTTCAAATCCCACTCTGCCCCTCACTAGCTACGTGGTCATGGCCAAGGTCCTCTCAAAGCCTCAGCATCCTCACTTATAAAAGGGGAAATAATAATAATCAACTTTTTAAACATTGGGCTGAAACTATTGCTCAATCTTGATTCATAATTGAAGACTACAGATACTTACAAGTATGGCATATTAGATGAATAACTGGAGACTTTATCATTGGGTATGAGCATCCCTGTGACCTGAATGACTGCACCATCTGGGCACGATTGTCTCTGCTAACCACATCCCAGCCTCTCTGCTCCCTCTTACCTACCTAGTACCTCCCTACACTACCATCCTCTTTTCAAAGCTTTGAATCTGCTCTTTCCCTTCCATATAGCCTTATGCTGTCTAATAGGCTCCTTGCAGGGCCCTCACTCTCTCTGTTCCTCCCTCCCTCCGTTCCTCCCTCCCTCCGTTCCTCCCTTCCTGCCACAGGTGCAATGCCACCACCTCATGGAGGCCTTTCATGACTACCCCACCTTCCCCCAGTTATCTCCTGTTACTGGTCTCTGCTTCTTCACAATGTTGCAGTTTGTTATGAAAATTTCATTATTGACTGAATTCGATTTACTTGTCTACAGGTTTGCCAGCAATGTTCTGAGAATTGTATATGGTGTGCATTTGTGTTTGAATATATGTATATCCAATTTTGAATTCTGCTTTAATAACCTAATGTTATACTTGGGAAATTTTTCAGTCATTAAAAATACCTTTATAACATAATTTTCTAGTGTTTGCATATTCTTTGGTCACATGAATCCTACTGGCTTATTTAACTACTGTTTTATTGTATATCTTCCTTTTACTTTTTACAAATCTCTATTTATACCCTTGATTATGTCTTTAGGATACAAGATGGGAAATGAAATTATAGAACTAAAAGAAATATACTTTTTAAAGACTTGCTACATATTGCTAGATTTCTTTCTGGAGAGATTGTAAGAATTTATATTCCTGTGACAGTGTTTGAGAACACCTGTTCTACATACTGTGAACACTGAATATTATTCTTCATAAATAATGCAATTTTGTAGGCAACAAATAGCATTTCCTTATTGTAACATATTTATTTGATTACTCAGGAGTAATCAGATTTTCATGTTTATTAGACATTTGTATTTCTTATTCAAATAATGGGCTTTCATTTTTCCATTTTGGCTCTATGTTTTTCTTAATATACAAGGCAAATTTTATGTTAAGAATGTTAATTAGTTATCTACAACATTATTGCAAATATCTTTTCACTTTATTATGTGTTTTATAACTTCATTCATATTTTTTGATGGATATACTTGCAAATATTTGTATATTCAAGTTGACTGAACTTCACTTTTAGTGCTCTTTCCCTACTTCCCTACTTTACATTTAGATGTCCCTTACATGTGGCTAATCAGTTAAATATCTATCAATTTTCTTGAACATGTTTTAATATTTTTCCACTTATGATTTAACTCTAAGGCCTTTTAAAAGGTATCCTGGGATATAGTGTCATGACTTGTTTTTATTTATCTAATTTTTGAAATAGAAGTAACTATTTTTTCTGAATAATACATTTCCTTCTCATTGGTGTGTGATGTTTTATCATGTATTGTGTTCTCATGTATATAAGAAGGCCTACTGGAAACATATTGATGCTTTTTTGTGTAATTATAGCAGGTTTAAATTATATTTTAATATCTAGTAAGATAATTTCTTCCTCCTTGCTCCCTTTTTATCCATTTTCTCACCTGTTTTTACGTGTTTATAGTTCCAGATAAAAACCATCTTGTCAATGCTGGTCAGTTGAATAATAGTCCTCAAAGATATCCAGGTCCAAATCCCTGTAACCGGTGACTGTGCTATCTTCTAGGGAATAAAGATTCATTGTAGATGTAATTAAAATAAAGCCCTTGAGATAAAAAAAATAATCCTGGGTTATTTACATGGGCCTTAGATGCAATCATAAGAGTCTTTCTAAGTGGTAGGCAGAGGGAGATCTGATTGCTTAGAAGAAAGCCATGTAAAGGTAGAGCAGAGATTTGAAGATGCCATACTGCTGGCATTGGAAGTGGAGCAAAGTGACATGAGCCAAGGGACACAAGGGATCAAGCTCTAGAAGCTGAAAAGGCCAGGACAAGTTTCTCCCCTAGAGCCTCCCAAGGGAACGCAGCCCTGCCAGCCTCTTCCTTCCAGCCCGGTGAAGCTGATTTTGGACTTCTCCCTCCGGAACCGTATGAGAATAAATATGTGTTCTTTTACACCATCAAGTTTGTAGTAACTTATTACAGCAGCCATGAGAAGTTAAAATATTGATTTAATAAATAATGCTCATGAGATACTTGTTTTTGAATTTTCATCAATGTCAACCATTAATATTTGAAAACCTGACATACTTAAATATTCAATATTCCCTTCTAAGAAAATACCTCTTCTTTTTTCAGTGAAATCTTATAGCTTTTTGAGAAGTTTCTTGAGTTAATATTTCCAATGAAAGAGATCTTTACTTTTCAGAGAATCAACCCCATATTATTTATAAAGAGATTTTCTTGTGGATAAACATAGAGGTAAAATGCGTGTCATTAAGACTGGCAGAAGCTGGGCATTTAACAGGTCTGCTTCTATAATATTATATAAGAAATAGCAGTTTGGGTCCTTGAAAGATGTTAGCTTGAGAAAAGAAACTTACGGTTTCTCCCAAATTATCTTATTCTTTTGAAAGACTCTTCTATAAGCAGATTCTGTTCACTGTGTGATTATAGATGATGAATAAATGGAAATATAAAGTGGCATTATTTCTCTAAAAAAAAGTACTTTTCTACAACACTGCATCAGCATATACCCAAAATAATTCTTAAAGACTGAAATCATGGGTTTTTTTTTTGTTTGTTTTGTTTTGTTTATGAAGACTTCATAATTCTGAGGTTTCTGGAATTTTATACATACTCAAATTTTCAAATAAGCATTTGCTATTTTATTGTCCTTATTTTGATAATCAAGTAACTATTTCAATGCAGAAATTATATTTTTTGTGTTTCAGAAATATTCATGGGAGGAAATTAGGACTTACTGGAGTGAAGTGTAGTACATACAGACTTTTAATCTGATGTAATGAGAAATTTTGGGCACATAATTTTTCTAGCAGGTGGTTCTAATAGGTGAACATCAGAATCCTATAAACAACTTTAAAAATGCAGAAGGCTGGTCTTGCTCAGAATATCCAGATGGAGTCAACATATTTGTATTTTTAAAAAGCTCTAGATGTGATTCAGGTGTGCACCAAAGTCTTCTCACCTTGGTTTATACAGTAAACCCCTAGGACTTAGAGATTTTACTGAGCAGACAAGCACCCACCAGCCAAGGCCTGCTGTTTGTCATCTCACTGAGGTCATGATGTGAATGTGAGCCATTCTTTTTGGGCTTGGAAGAGAATCTAGTTATCCTTCCTGGGCCCAAAAGTATCTCTCAGAGTTTTCTTTTATATAGCAACTCTTATCAAGGGTCAGGAAGGGCAACTTTAAATATTTAATCAATATGACTTAATAGGGAAATTATTATAGTACTGCAGCACTTGCGAACTGAGGATGAAATAGTTCTCCAGTGTATCTCTTTCAAATGTGAAGGGTTTACTGTTTCAAGTTTACACTAATATTGTGAGTATAAGCTTGATGAGAAAATGGAAAATATTCTGCACACATAGTAATTTAGAGAAAACAAACCATGTCAATTTTTCTTTCTGACTTTTTAATTCTAAAAAAATTTTTAAGGGAATGTTTGAACCCAGTTTTCTATCTTTAAAGGCTTCTAATGTACTCAATTCTCATAGTAACCTTTATTGTTTCTAGTTGTGAGGCATTTGCAATCATTTTGGTGCCTGAATATTATGGTTTCTATTGTGCTTCAATTATTACAATATTAAAAATTTTATCCGTAGGGATCAGGCTCTGTGGGGCTGAGATCTTTCGTATCCTATGCACTGCTGTGAAAATTGTGAAGTACATTTTAAGTGAGTGAAACTCGTCTATTGAACTAACTAAAATAAAAACATTCATCTTAACAAAGAAACTGATTTTATGAGTTCCAATTAGCCCTACTGTCATTCCCTATCTCTTTTTTCCCCCTTATAATTAGAAATTGAGAAAGACTAAAGAAATGACCATTTCTTCATGTAGTTTATCCTTACAAGATGATTGCCACTGTGGTGGTTTGAATAATTGTTCTTTTCAGAAGAAGGCGTTTCAAAAGCTACTGTACTCGTCTATAAACTGCAAAACCAAACTTTTTAGTAACAGTAGTGTGCTTCTGGTGTGTGTGTTTATATTCTTATGCCCATGTTTGGTTTAAATGTGTAGGGGGAGGTGAGAGGAGAAACTATTTACTGTAATTATCAAAGCAATAACTAGATGGGAAATATACAACAGATATGTGGTTCAAGGAAGTTTAAATCTATTATTATCCAAGATAATTTCAATCTCAAGTTTGTTTAATGAAATAGTAATGTATCACTGGGTGGATGACTTTTTGGCAACAGTGGCTAATTTGGTATTAGAAATGACATTGCCAATGCTCTTGTCCACCTTTATGAAATTGAAATTAAAATGTCTTTACAGAGTATAACATTTTCCTCATTAAACCTCACAGAAGGGCTCAGTGAAAATAGACATTCACCACAAGCTCCTTTCTCCTTATCTTTCTTTCTAGCTGTTCCGATTCTCCTAAAAATCAACTTCTCTTGGTAGTCTCTGTTAATAGGTAATAAGACCCGTGATTTAAATCATTGATTACTCTCTTTTGGCTTTCAAACCATTCTAGCATGCTTCTGGTTAGAATAATGACTGCAGTGATAAGTTAATGTGAGAGGATGGTAATTTTATACATTAATGCTCACTGAGCTTCTTACATTTACATTAGCCCTTGCAATAATGATAAAAAAAAAGTTCTAATAGTGGAAGAAATATTTATGGACATTTGCAATATGTATATGTGCCCTGTGGCAAAATTAGAGATTTACACAAATCTTGTTGGGGGTCATTTTGCTGCAACAAAACATGTATTTCCAATACTGGTGATTGGTAAGTGTAGATTATTCTGGTGTTTAAATTCCGTTTTCAAAATGCTATATTTTGATCAGGTCTACTAGCTGTGTCTTGGAGACATTCAAGGGAAATTCACTTACATTTCTAAGACAAGTTTAAAATAATTGGGAGTCCCTCCTCCTCCATCCTTCCTCCCACAGCTGCGCAAGTGCACACAGACACCCTCATATTTACTACCTCTATCCATAAAGTCTCAGTGACCTGGTGACTTGCTTTGACATGTCTGGTAACAACTCTGACTTAGAAGAAGAGGTATACTTTTTAATTGGGAGTAACTACAATTTCAAATTCTTTAGTGAACCATTACTTAGCATAAAGTCACTTTGGAATCAATTAAATATGAACCTTCCTCACATCAGTATTCATTGAAAAGCACTTAGGTGATTAAAGACGCTTGGTCTCTAAATATTTGACTACCTTCCAGCACCAGCCATTTAGCAAGCCTTATTAGCTCTTTATCCTTCCAGGGGTGGCTGTGGGGGAAAAAGGAAAACAAAATGAGAGGAAACATAATTGCCTTCACATGAATGTTCCCTCAGCATCCGTACGGCTCGTGTTATTCTAAGGTGCTACCGTTTCCTCTCTAGCTCCTTCTACTGCTAACATCTGGGGCTTCCCCAGCTCTCTGCTTCTACAGCTTGGTATTTTTTCTTAACCATGCAAAAATAAGTGATTACATTTATAAATTTTTATCATTCAAGTGGGATTGAGTTAAAATACACATTTTACATTTAGTCAAGGAAGCAAATTTTAGCATGTTTAATATTTCAAGAACTGCCTCTAAGCAAACTTTAAAACATGTGAGAGAAAATGTAAATAAGGCATATGCTTATGACATCAGTTTTAAATAATAATTTATGGCACTAATCATAATAACTACAATTTATTGAAGGAATTATATCTGTGTGGCTTACATATGCTCACTTTATCTCAACACCTATGAGGCAGATATTCTCACCCCTGTGTATGTATGAAAATGGAGAAGTAATTTAAGTAATTTAGAGGATCTGCAGAAGGTGATACAGTGCACAAGTGGTCTAGTTGAGATTAAAATCCAGGCTTGCCTAACTTCAAAGCTCTGTTGCTTGACCACTAAGCCCACATGACCCTCATGCAGGTTTCCTACAAAAAGACATTTTTAGGAACTGTTCAAGGCATGACAGAATACCTATTTTTTGTGTGGACAGTCACTGAATGAAGTTAAAACCTTTATGAAGCATAACTTTTGCTGAAATTATTTATAATTCAAAATATTTACCTATGCTTTACTTGGATGATCAAATTATTTAAAAATATGCCACATCATCAGTGTTCTATATTAAAAGGAGAAATGCTTTTTAGTAAATGCAAACAAGTAATTATAAAAAGATATTTTTTTCTGTAACAGCAATTAATGACTATTGATGGTCATCAGTGAATGGCTAGTGGCCAGAGAGAACATGAAGCAATTATTAGCAAGCCAAAAATTTGATTTATAATAAAAAGGAGTAATACATATTGGCAGAAATAAAAAAAGTTTTGATGTATTTGAAAAGAACAAATGCCATTTCTTCCAAGTTTATAATTCTATATTTTTCCTTCTATCTAGTGCCTATTTCCTTTTATCCTACAAAATTATTTTACTCTCTAATAACATCAAATCTACATGTTTATTAATCTGACTCAGGCTTAATGAGAATTAGGATTTGAGATTTCCTCCCTATTTGTGAAATCCTGCTATTGTCTCTGTCTCATAAAATTACTACCGGTAAAATCACACGGCTTCATCAGGAATGTTATATTAAGTATTCATAGGCATTGAGAGAGCTTTGCTTAAATTTTTTTCACTTTATCATTCCGTAACTTTATTTCAATCTGCAATGTCACGAAGCTCAGTATTTTAGGTGTTGTGTGTTAATGTACTGCACATTTCCCCCTTTCTCCTTTCTGTGTGCATTTTCCTTCTATTTCATACCTTGTAGGTCAGGCACAGGTGTTACACTTTCATGTGGTTTCCTCCTCGAGGTACCGAAAGTATTGTCATTTGGATACTCCCATGGCATCTGACCATCTCATGGAGACCACCTGGAGAAGAGTAGTGTCTCCGTGTGAGACAGACACGAGCAGAAAAGCTGAGAATGTTTCAGATCAGTCAGAGGTTGCAGTTAAGTAAGGCAAGGTGAGGAGAGTTCTGCTGAAATACGTGTATTTTCTCTGTGGAGAAGACTGGGAAAGCAAGCTTAAAAGGAATGGTAACATCTTAGAACAGCTGCCATAGGGAAGGTGAAGAGGGTTGATGAGAGGCCAGATAACTAAAAATGAGCAACCCGTAGGCTCTCAGACCCACGTAACCTGTGTCGGTGTGCAATACAGTCCAGATGTCATTTCAGGGTGAAAGACGATGAAGCCCCTCTGAACTGCCAATGCTTAAATATGCCTGGGTATAAATTTGAGGGGGCAGGGTGGTAAAAAAGCTTCATTTTCTTGTTTACATTATTCTCTTAAATTAAAGATTTATATGAAGACTATTTTTTCCCCAAGGCTATATGAAGAGCTTTGTTAATTAAAAATTTTAAAATGCCAAATAAACCATGACATATCAATGCAGTCGAACCCTACACCTAGTACAAGGAGTAAGATTGGACTGTCTGTACATACATAAGAGGATTTCACAGACATTAAATCAAATGTAACAGTTTGTATAATGTGATCTCCTTGTCGTAAATAAGCTATGGTTCAAACACACTCCTGGCCTGTGACCAGTTTGTAGGCATGCGATGAGGTCTGCAGGATGCATCTTTGCAAACTGAACATGGCTTCATAACAGCATGTTCCTTTGCTCCTGACGCTAAATGCCTCGCCTTTCTTACAGGAGATATGCTCAGGTGGGAGGCTGCCCACCTTTAACTATATTACATGTCAACAGGACCCTGGATGGAGCCATTTCACAAAGTATGTGGGTGCCTTGGAGAGTTAGGTCTGCCTAGAGCAGGTCAGAGGCTTATTGAAAAACTTTGTTCTTTATCAGAGAAGGGCGGAGCTCCCCAATTCTCACTAATGGTGAAACATTGTGGTACGAGGAGAAGGGAGGCTTTCTTTGTTATTCTGGGCATCGAGACTGAGTACAGATTCAGTCTGTGAAGCCGTAGGCTCGCCTGAGTTGCTAGATGTAGTGCAGGATAATCACACCTTTGAGTTGCATGCCACACGAACGAGGTCCTGGGAGGTGGCTCCCCTCAGCTCCAAGGCCTCGATAGCCAGTCTGGGGCCTTGGACGGGGTCCACAACCTCACTTTGCTTATTTTGGTTAAAAATAAAACCCCTGGTATCACCTGAGCAGCAACCCTTCACTATCTTGTGGACCACAGTGTGGGACAGGTTAAAAAATAAACAGGGGGACTCTTGTGTCCAGATACAGTTCATTGACTCTCTCACTGAACTCAGCTAGATGACAAATAAAATATACTTGAAAAATATGCTTGAAGCTACTGAAAAATAATCTGATGGTGAATTCCCAAACCAAAATCCCAAGAAGGACAGAAGCAGAGGGAACAAACATTGGGAATGATTTTGCTTATGGGGTAAGGTGCTGATTATTGAGAAGCAGTCAGGTCATCAGGCTGACGAGCCCTTTTTTCAGAGTGTTGGTGTAGAGATGTTAGAGAAAAGGTAAGATGCCATGATAAATTTGACTTTCAGGTAAACGCTGAACAATTTTTTTTAGTATAAGTGTGTCCCATGAAATATTTGGTTTAAGGTGAATATCCACAGGTGGTCAGCACGTCTGGGTGTTCAACAATCAAATGTTGATGCGCTTTATTGCTATGTAAGGTTTTAATTGATGGTAGACTAATACTTCGATACCAATAATTTGTTATGACAGCTGCTACTTTTGTTCTTCTTTCCTAGTATGAAAGGAAAGACACATTTGCAGAGCTTGAAAGAAAGGTGGCTGAATTTGGCAGAAAAAAGGGAGGGGGAATTGGGATAAAATGGAGTATTTAAGTGGGTTGCCTTTTCCTGCCTTCCATTTCCTTAAAACACACACACACACACACACACAGATGAGAGAAGAAAACCAGGTTTCCCCTTGTTGTTTGAGAAGGCCTAAAGACAGAAGAGGAGGAAAATCTGTATAATCCCTCAGGTGGGGAGCTAACTAAAGTACTCACAGACCGTAAGGTATGAAGGAGCAGAGGCAATGGCTGCAATGATGTGTGGGGATGGGAGAAGGGGGTGATAGGAGACCATTTTTCTCTGGCTTCTAAAAGGAGGAGAGAAAGCCAAATTGTCTGAGTGGAGTGTAGAAGTAGTAGAGAGATAGGGCCAGGAGGCATGCCAAGTATTTGAAGAAGCAGAAGGTGAGGGGAGAGTCTTAGCAGTACTGAGGAGTGGACAGCCCAAGTCATCGCTCATCAGCGTAGGTGATGGAAATCTCCGCAGAATCCCAGCTGAGCTGAGAGCTGAGGAAGCACTAGCGAGAGGAAACAGATGGGAAGGGCATAGCTGTAGTCTTAACAATGGCCTAACAGTAGCCCAAGTCTAAAAACGATCTCTCTCTTTTTTTTTTTTTTTACTGGAATGGTTAATTTTATGTGCCAACTCTACTGGGCTAAAAGATGCCCAGATAGCTTGTGCAACGTTATTTCTGAGTGTGTCTGTGAAGGTGTTTCCAGAATAGATTAGTATTTGAATTGGTGAACTAAGTAAAGCAGATGGCCTCTCCAATGTGGGTGGTCATCATTCAGTCTGCTGAGGGCCTGCATAGAAAAAATAATGGAGGAAAGGCAAATTCACTCTCTCTGAGCTGAGACATCCATCTTCTCCTACCTTCAGACATCAGCCTTCCTGGTTTTCAGACTTTCTGATTCAGATCAAATTAACACCATCAGTCCCCCAATACTTAGGCCTTCATACTTGCACTGAATTATACCACCGGTTTTCCTAGTTCTATAGCTAGGAGACAGCAGACTGTGGGACTTCTCAGCTTCCACAACTGCATGAGCCAATTCTAATAATAAATATCCTCAATGTGTGTGTGTGTGTGTGTGTGTGTGTATAATTTTTTTCTGGAGAACCCTAATACACTTACTAACCCTACTGGGCAGCAGGTTTGTAAACCTGTAAGAATAAAGATAAGTCAGAGAGTAAGTAGACACAGAGTAAAACCTAGGAATTGATATTAAGCTAGGGTGTGACTGATTTATAATGTGAATCTGTCATATCAGTGGATTGGGTTGAGAGACATCCTGACGTTGATCTGAGTAAAATGGTTGTGTTAAGTAGACTGGGATTTCATATTCAGTTATGAACTGATTATAAAAATGAAGAGTATTTGCTTAGGATTTTGACTAACTTTATACTTGCTGTATTAGTATACATGCATAAAGAGAACCTAAAGAGAGATCATACCCAAATTGTTCATGGTCATTTGGGACTGGAATGGGGTATAGTACAATGGGGTGGGGGATCATAGCAATATTCCTTTAGTACATTGTATATTTCTCAAATGTTTGAATTTTGTATAAAAAGAATCTTTTGTTGTAAGAAGCAAATTCTTCCAAACACAATAAAGATTAACATCAACAAGGAGAAACACCTGAGCATACACGTGTGTCATCATGACCTTTGATCTGCTGGAGCACCTAACTATCGTATTTTACCAAGTATAATGCACCCCCCATGTATAATTGGCACCCATGTTTTGGCCTAAACTCTCAGGGGAAAAATTTTTTGTTTTAATTTTTAAATTCAAACTTTTATGTGTTTCTATTTAGGTACTTGTTTTTTGTATTATAAAAAAATTTTAGCATTTTTTAACATTATGGTACAAGAAATTTTATGTAACAAATAATTACAAAACACAAGAACAGATACAAAGTACAAGAAATTTTATGTATTTATATAGATTTGGAATTAGTACTACCCATGTATAATGCACATCCTTATTATTCCCTCACATATTTGGGCAAAAATATGTGCGTGATACACGGCAAAATATGGTACTAGGATAAGCCCAGCCCAGAACTGGAAAGAATGTGGAGAAAAACCCCAACTTTTACATCTGAGACCTCAAATTCATTGATGAGAAGATGCAAGTTCAGGTCACCACTGTTTTCCATGCCGAGATGACCAAGGACCCAGTCATTTCAATGTGGCTCTGTGACTTCGGCAAAGCTTATAGTGAGAATCTCTGACTCAATGGCTAACTTGGATGGAACACTGGAGCTAACACATGGAGAAGCACTGAGCTGCCCTCTTGCTCCATGCATTCCCCAGAAGAAATACTTTTCCTACTGACACTAGAGAAATGTCCAGGTAGGGTAGAATTACGCTTTTTCTGTATAGCTGGAAGATGAGTGTTCTCTACAATGGTGAAGCCTCCTGGTTAAGCCTCAGTGGAGAGAACTTAATTTAGCCCTGTCACATCACATCTTCTGGTAGAGAAAATCTTATCATATCTTTCACTGCCTGACAATCCACCACTGCTGAAGAGCTGGGTGAAAACTTATGCTGAGGAGACCCTCACTTCCTAATAGGAGCAGACAGAGAAAGCTCAGGAAAGAGATAAAGCAGCTTAACAGAAACAGGTGGCTCCAACTGGGGAGGTGGCACCATTAAAAGTGAGAAACAGAATCAACAGCGCTGAAAACCGAGTCTGTGATCAGAATGTTAAACGGAGGACCTACCTGTCAACACAAAGAGGAAATACTAAGAAATGGAAATAGTAACTGAAAATATAAGAGACATGGAAGACAGTTTTAAGAGAAATAATATGCAAATCATCAGCATCCCAGGAGAAAAAGGGAGCAGATGGAGGTGAAATCAATAATCAAAGCATAATCTTTAGCTCCTTGATCTGAAGAGAGATCAAAAAGGCTTACTAAATGTCTGGCAGAAATGACAGAACTAATACACATCTAGACATATCTGTGTGGAAAAAATGTACTTTTTTAGACAGACGATAAAGTTCAAATATAATGAAAAAGGAATGTTGGACTTTGACTGTTTATATGCCACACTAGGAGCTAGTTGAATAATGTTTATAAACTTTCAAGAGAGAAATCACTATTGTAAACAAATTCTACTCCCAGAAAAGTTATTCATATGATGACAAGAGAAGGACATTGTTTTGATATGGAGGAACTCAAAGTATTCTACAGATAGTCTCATTAAATTTTCAAGGATGTACTCCAGCATAAATGATAGTAAATTTCAATAGAGATCCAAAACAAGTGGGGGGAAAATACAGTAGACAATAGTGAGCAATGAATCTAGTGAAGTATCTAGGTAACCTATGTGGATGAGGATAAAGTGATTGCAAATTGTAGTATCACTGTTCAGTAAGTATACAAAGAAAAGAAGCACATTCTAAGGAAAAAGTGAAAAATAATATGGAATTACATTTCTAAAGTTCAGAAAAATCTAGGATTTTTCATTGGTGTGAATGTAAGTAACATATTCTTAAGATCCTGTCATCGTGGGGAATGGTAAAAGCACTATTAATTTTAAAAGCAGAAAAATATGAGTTCTAATATAGCTGGTAAAAATGCAAGCTGGTGAATTAGAAAATAGAGAAACATAGTACCATTTCCAAATTACTGGGAGGAGGGCATTGAAACACAAACCAAAATAAACAGAGCATAAAACAACTTGTTCAAGCCATTAGAAGTAGAAAAACATAAGAACAGAAAAGTGTATAAGAAAGAAATTAAAACTAGATGGGAATGAGAAGAAACTCACTTTTCATAATAAATGTAAATTGATTGACTTCCCCAATTAAAACACAAAGTCCAGCTTTATGCTTTTTACAAGAAATGTAACTGAAATTTTAAAAAAAGGTTATAAATAAAAGGAAAGGCAAAGATACATGTAGTAAATGCAAAGAAAAAGGGGTGGTTATACTGATGGCAGAAAATTGGGGAATTCCAGGCAAAAATAAAGCATTGAATGTATCAGAAACATATACTGTTAATAACAAATATTTAAAAAGCAGTGAAACTACCTGGTATCCGTATCAGAATGGCTTCAGTCAGAAGATAATAATTATATTGTAATTTGAGCAGGAGAAGTTTAATATAAAAATTTTGAACTAGTAAGAGGGAATTAGCTACTAAGAAGCGAAGTAAGCGCTGAGGAATGGCAGGAAGGGCAGATACAGGGGACAGCCCAAACCCCTGGTACTGCGACTGAGTGCCTAGGGAAGGAGTAAGTCTGGCAGAGCACCCCTGAGCCAGGAACCAAGGGAGAAATGTTTATAGGATCTCACCCCAGGACGTGTGCAGACTCAGAAAAATGTCCTGTTCTTATGCGGAAAGAGAAAACGGCTAACGAATCGTACAGGATGTGAGGCAGATATTCAGGGTTGTCTTGTTCAAGATCTGTTCTAATTTTTGTTTATCGTGCCTCAGTGCACTTCTGAGACTGAAAAGGCAGGAACATGAAGCTTGGGTTCCGATATGACCTCAGTTCTCCTGGGCTAACATGATCCGAGAAAGAACAAGATGCAACACAGCTGTAGGTGGGAAGGTCAGCTCTTCCTGAGGTCATGATGTTGGGAGGTTTGGCTCTTCTGGGCAGCTCTGGGATACGGTTCAAATGCCAAGTACCAGTGCTCTGGGGGCCCAGCTGTGTCATCTCAGCAGTAGATTTTCTGCTCGAATCATCTGTGGTGTAGATGACCTTGTCCCCTGGCTCCTTTCATTTTGGACTGTGCATAAAACAAATCTCTTTGTGGTTTTGCCAGACATTCTGCATGGTACTTGTTGCTCTCTAATAAACCCCTTTCTGCTTAAACCAGCTATATTTGATACTGTTAAGCCAATAGTATATGATCTATTACTGTCAAGAGCAATAGCCCTTTCTCCCTCATTTTCAGTATAAAGATATGTAAAATTTTAGCTATGCCTGAGTAAATTATTAAGCACATGGGAAATATACAGGGCAAACTATCATACAAGCAGCATGGAGTGGAAAAGGGAGAAACATTTATTTCTGTATCAATCAGAGTCCAGCCCCATCAGGAAACTTTATACCACACAAGTCTGGAGCTGTCACTACCTCCAGGACTCATTGCTATTCATGATAAAATTTTCCTTTTTATTTGCTGTTTTGAGTTGGGATTTCTAAGACTGGCAAAAATAAATTTTATAAATATCCATATTCAATCCTGGAAGACTATGTCAAATGCAACTAATCTAAATGCAACTAATCTAAATACAACTACATATGTATATTTTAAGTTACTATTGGCATGCTATGGGCACACAAAGTTCATTTTGCAATAAATGTCACAACTGTAATGAAAACATGATGGGTCTGCTGAAATGAAATGATCCTGATAAGAAATTGATTTTATTGTTTTAATTTTACATTTGGTTTCCTACAATATATCAGGCTTGTTATCAAGTATTTGGTTATGTAACCTATATTGAGATATACATATATTTTAAACCTCTGAAAAACTATCATTTTCCCATGAGGTTAAAGAAATGATTACTGAATAGGACCATCAACTCCTTGGCTTCCTGTAATGGACATTAATACTTCATTTGCTCAGCACACCACCTATACTCCCCACTTAGATCTGCAGGAATAAAACGACAGCTCCTGAGCTCGTACACACCCTGAGTCCCCCCTTCCTCTTGGAATTGTTTTTTTTTTTTTTCCCTGGTGTAAGAGTGGGTTTCTGACTCACACCGGGCCTGGGAATTTTTGAAGACAGAACTGGAAAAAGTAGGGGTCAATTTTGCCTTTGCTAATGAGGCTGTAGAATTTCTCACCAAGTTTCTCCTCAGGATGAGGTAATGAGGCTGGTGTGCAGAAAAGAGTAGAAATAAAGGATGGTGAGTGAGAAAACCGGCAATATTTTTGGTTACCTGAGCCTGATCGCTTAACACTCAGTTGAAAACAAGTTGCAGTTATTTGCAACCTAGAGACACAAGTCATGGAATCCCCTACATGGCTTTATTTTTCTTGAGATGAGTTTGGCCGAAAACAAAATTGCTTACCCTGCAGGGTGTACTAATGGATTGCCTAGCAGCCCTGAATTGGGGGTGGGGGTGGTTTAAAGTGTTGAGTGTTATTTGAAGATAAGCTCTGTTGGTGAAAGGAGGGTCTACACTCGAGGGAATATAAACACTGAGTCTACGCGACCTCATTTTGCTGGTCTCTAGATGGAGTTCTCCCCCTCCCAACCCATTTTGGGATCACCAGACCCTGTAGTTCAGATTCTACTCTACTCCTTCACTACTGTCCCCACTGATTCTTTCACACCCTTCTCTCATTCCCATTCTTATCTGGTTTGGAGAGTGGAAACCCTCTTAAAGCATGAAAGAGCTGCATGGCTGTGACCAAGGAGCCCCATTCAACAGGGCCCAAGTTTCCTAATGGACAAAATGGAAGAGGTTGGCAAAGTCCTTTCCATTATAATATTCCTTTTAACCTAAAAACATGATTCTATGAATTATGAGGTAGAGAGAATGATTTGGAAGAAGAGTTATTTTTCAAAAAATAGGTCAATTTCCATAAATAAATACAGTTTAACTTATGCTTTAAAACAGGGGTGTCCGATCTTTTGGCTTCCCTGGACCACATATAAACTATGCTAACACTAATGATAACTGATGGGCTATAAAAAGGTTGCAAAAAAATCTCATGTTTTAAGAAAGTTTACAAATTTCTGTTGGGGCTGCATTCAAAGCTGTCCTGGCTGCGGGTTGGACAAGCTTGCCTTAAAATCAGACAAGAAGGGTAATTCGTGGGGTCATGGCCACTTGGGGTGTGAATGGAGAACTAAATGCCAAAATCAGCAAGAAGATACATGTGGTTGCAGTGACATGGATGGCTAGATAAAAGATGACAGTAAGCTCCTCTGGCCCTGAGTGGTTCCAAGAGATTTGTTATACAAAAGAAAAAAGAGCCACTACACATACATAAGATGCCCTCCTCATTAAGAAGATTACTCAGCATTTAGAATCAGAACGTCTCAGTGTGATGAACTACCCAATTATGTAAACTCCCAATTATTCAAATATTTTCAAATATTTGAAATATTTCAAATATTCAAACTCCCAAATATTTTGTGACAGTAGTTGGCCAATTTGGAAAATACCAGAAAAATAACTTTTTTGTGTGTGTGTGGAAGTATTTGAACAGTGTAGAAAATAACAGAGAAAAATTAGAACCTCTCTCATGCATAAATAACCATTGTGACACAAAACTTCGGCAGATTGTGAAGAAATTTTGAGAAAAAAGAAGTTTATAAGAAAAAATGAAGATCTATGAAACATTCATAAAGAATAATAGAAGGGGATTACATTAAATAGAGTGAAAGTGTTATCAACTGAAAGGTAATTTCACTTTTTTAAGTCTGACCTTATAATTGAGAAAAAATTATCATGTATTTATCACCTGATCTTATGTAATTTCTACCCAATACACTAAAATATACTAAAAATTTTATACTTAGAATTTTTTCCTCTTCATCGGTTACAATGGTAGAGAATACATGATATTATTTTCAAATTGGCACTGGAGAATCAACAATCTGGATAGGTGAAGGAAATCGTGGGGACTCCAGGAAAAGCGAAGTACGAAATTAAAAGATTATGTGTAGGAGACACTGCTGTACCCCTACAAACATCCATTTACCCTGGCCTTTCATATTAACAGTGTAGTTTTGTTCAGGAATTCAGGTAGATGGCAGTGTGCTCAGGGAAGCTGGGTTCTTCCTCAGGGTCTATGGGCTGAATCATGGTTTGATTAAATAAGGCAGGGTTGTCTTTTTCCAATAACTAATTAAGGAGTGGGGGTGTGGCATGTGACCCAGTTCTGACCTATAAAAGAAGAGGGTGCTTTCTGGGGAGTTCTGGGAAAGATTTTTCTTACTGATAGAAATAGACACATACAGGAAGAGACAGCCTCCCCATTTCTTTTCTGCCTTTAGATGTCATGGGCAGAGGTGATGTTTGGCATCATGGCAGCCATTTCATGATCATGAGGAGAAAAGCAAAAACATCTGAGGGTGTATGACCCAGAGCCCTGACATTGGGGAACGTGTGATTTAACTAACTTTGAAAACATGTAACTGCAGTTTTCTTATTATTAGAAATAGCTCATCTTAATAATTTTTTGTTGTGGTTATTCATAGAGAACAACCATATTCTCTGATACAAAGCTGACCTAATCCTGTTAAAATGTGTTCACTATGGAATCAAACGGTCCTGAAATTGAATTTATCAATGAATATATGTATGAACTTTACAGGTCATCCTTAACCCTTCTGAGCTTTAGTTTTCTCATCTTTAAAATGGGGCTAATAATGGAGTCCAACTCACAGGATTGCTGTGAGGATTAAGTAGCATACTGCATTTAAAGCAGTTAACAAAATGCTGTAAACATACAGTGGATGTTAGCTATTTTTATGCGAGTTTTACTTTGGTTACTATTAGAAGGCTTGTGACTGTAACATGCAGCTCTGTGGCAGTGCCATTAAAGCAAGTTAGAGAAAAGCAAGCACTCTCTTCTGGCTTGCTTGCCCCACATCAGCACTATTCTGCTTTCAAAATAGCCCTTTAGTTCCCTCCTTAATTGCTGCAGAAGATTTAAGAATAAAGGAGGACTCAGAGACAGCTGCTCATTGGAGGAAGACCAGAGGCTAGGGGCTGCCATTGTGGGAAATTGTGCATATCAGAACGTGTTATTAAAATGGAGATGGTGGCAGGTTTTGGACTTAAGCAGGATATGAGGGCATCTGGAGGTGAGTAGGAGGTTAAATTTTTTAAGAGTCAGATGACTGAAAAGATAGAGTTAGAAGAGTATTTGAGGAATTGATTGAAAATTAGGGAGATCCAAGTAGTATTTGGCACTTGGGGAACGTACCAGAGGGCAGGTCCGTGTGATTTAAGTGCCTGGGTTGTTGAATTTTGGTAGCTGCATCTGTCTGTTTCACTTTCATTGTGTTCAGTCCAGGGTAAGTGGCTGGGAGTGAAATGGTACAAGGAGGAGAATTTATGAACAGTCCTTTCTTTCATCTCCATGCCCCTGAAACCTTTATACATTTTCTGTCAGCATCAATCCTTCTGCCCTCAAGCTTGTATGGGAGCTAAGGGGAACTAGAAGTTCGCTCAAACACTTTTTAGCAATCTAATATGGAGTCCTATGATTTTAGCAGTGCTGCGCTCCAAAATCTAGCTTCGGATATTCATAGCTATCTCAGTCACCTTGCCTAAGAATCACTTGTTAACAATTCAGGTTTGAGGGAGAGTTTGTGAAGAACATTTGTATGGGGCCCAGGAATATGCAATTTTCAACAAGCATCCTCAGTGAGTAATGCAGGAGGTCCAGGAAGTACATTTTTAAAAACGTGCCCTAAGTACCAGGCCTGCCTTCAAAATGTCTTTCTCTTCGTTTCTTCCCCCAAACTCCCATGATATGCAGCAATAATAGATGCTACTGTTAAATAACTACTGAGAAACTCTCTTTAAAAATTAAACATATCTGGGCAATGTTCTGAAATTAGAACTTTGCCTTGGCAGACTAGGCTGTATCGGAAGGAACATGCCTCTCCTGGGAAAAGCCAACACCACTGAACTACTCCCGGACCAGCTAAGGCTGCCTCCTCAACCCGCAGGGCTCATTCAAGGGGACAGGGCTCTGTGAAGTCCATGGGAACTGTGCCAGAGAGCAAAGTGGGAGATGTGGGAGATGTGAGCCACGGCATTCAGAAAAGTCACATTCAGGCACATTCAAGAAATTCATGAATGAGTGAGATTTTAGAATACTTTGTTTAGAGACAAGCAAAACATTAGGGACCTGGGGCGGAAACAGATCCATGTCTTCTCCTGTATTATGAGGTCCCCGTTGTAGCCTTGGGGTTGTAAGCGGTGTGCAGGGAGACTCCTGGCTGAAGGGCAGGCAGCCCTGTGTACAGAAGAGCAGGAAGGGCGGGAGGAGAGGGGGCGGGGCTTCCACGCTAAAGCGTCGTCACCACCCGTGCTTACTACACAGGACACTTTCTCCCTCAAATTTCATCATTCGTGTGATGAAGTGGGTTAAATGAATGCCAGGACAGAGATTTTAAATATTTTCTGGACTCATTTTCCCGAAGTAATCGGTTCTTCCTCCAGGATGAGCGCCAAGTAAGCACACACGTGAACAATTGCGTCCCATTTCAAGGATTGGTAGACCTCCTGAAATTCATCTGTAGACTCCACGGGGAGAGCGTCTGCTCTGGAATGAATACTGGAGACCCTGGAGATGGAAGTCAGGGGTAGGGTAATCCAATGCAAATGAGATTTTGGCTGAGTAAAGCATTGACTTCAGGGTAGCCTGTCTCTGGAGCGAGAATACTTGGTTAGAATCGTGGTCCTATCCCCTCTTCTCACCTCAGTCCCCCAGGTAGAGCACTTAAGGCATCCTATCTCCCTTCCACGTTACTAAAACACAGATGTGGTTACTGTGAGGAATGAAGAAGTGCATATGTGCAAAGTCTTTACCATAAAGTTTTGCCAATACTATTAATTTATTCCTAATGAATGAGGCCAACATTGGCCACTTACCCAGCCAGTCTTGTGAGAAAGCTTAGTGTTATCGCTGAAAGCCTTACTCTTCCATACATGCTGTATTTTTTCATATAGAATAAAAGCCCTGTGAGGGTTGAGCTGAATATTTCGGACCCTGTATTTCATACAGAGTGCTTAATGAAAATGTGTCGAAAACAATGAATTTGTGGAAAGAATTTAATTAGGCCTCCCTAAATGTCCCTCTAATTTTTCCCTTCTTTATATCTTCCTTGCCAGTGCTTTAATTCAGATCCTCTTCATTATTATCAGAACTTTCTGAACAGCCACTGCTTATAAAGCATCTCGGAAAGCTACCTACATGTTAGAATCACCCGGGAGCACTCTGAACTCCAGCTTCTTGGCTCCTATGAGATGCATAGAATCAGCAGCTCTGAAGTGACAGTACTGAAGAAAGTAGACTAGTTTCAAAAGTTTCTCCTATGATTCCTGTTTTAACTTTATTCCCCATTTATTTAATTGATTTTCCATACAATTAATTTTACATTTTTTGACTTTTTTTTCATTTCAAAAGCCTTTCATACTTTATAATTTTTTAAAAGTTGCATCTTGTTCTTTTTAATGACTGGAATGATTTTCTTATCTTTTCACTTAGTTAATTAGATTTTTAAAAGTGATTATTTTTCTCTATATATTATCTGTGACTTCCAACTTCTTTTCTATTTGTTTATCTCTAACATTCATATTTCAACTGGCCCACAAGTTCATTTGACATGTATATTTATAAAACAACAGATTTGACATTTAAAAAACATAAGTAATTTTGACTTCTTTAGAAAAATCAAAAGATTTAGCCACACTAGAGCCATGTTTTTCCCTGCTGAGGAAAAACTATTCATTTTAGATAAGATATGTATCCTCTTTCATTCATTTATCTGTCAGGCCATATAGGCATTTTGTTAGACCACTATCTCCATTTTCCTCTGTCACTCAAATATTTTCAGTTTACTCAGAAATCCTTTTTACTTATATTTCTGAACACAGGGCTTATCTTTGAAGATATAATATTTGCTCTCTTTTTCTTTCATTAAATCCTCTCCAATCATCAAATCCTTTTGTAATGTAGCTGTTCTTTTAACAAGACAGTTGAGAACAAGTTTTATGACCATTGAAATCCACCGAAGACAGGTTATTATTCGGTATGCTCCAAAGACATTCACTAGTAGGGATAATTTGGGGTGTTCAATATTATAAATCTACTCTTATACAAATTAAAGAAAATTTAAAACTTTAAGTTTCTCTTGTATCAGTTTGTGAGGGTTGAGTCCATTAACACTTTCTAAAAATAGAGTTCTCTTTTATATGTGGATATAAGTAAATGTTGACAACTTGGTGTTCATAATGTGGCAAATGAAAGTTTTTTAAAGTTTACTTTTTTTAAATAAAAGGACTGATATAATTCAGTAAATTCCCATCATGGTTAAATAAAACAATATGCCATATCTTATAGGAATACTACTTGGCTGAAAGTCACAGGGGCTAGATTTTAGTTCATTGACTCTTTATTCAACCACTAATATTTATTGAGCACCTACTGTGGTCAAATACTCTACAAGGTACTATAAACAATCAATTAACCAAATAGGTCAACTTTTTGTTTTCAGGGAATTTATAACATAGTGAGGGGGAAATAGGTCATAAATTATACAAATACATATAACTTATGTTAATATGTTAGCTTTGGGAAAATCATATTTCTGAGACTCAGTTTCTCCATGTATAAAATTAGAATGTTAAGCTGTAATTTTCTCCCACCTCTGTAAGTTAATGTTCTATTTTATATTTTCATTTGTTTTAAATCATGCAAGAATGAATGTTGACGGAGTATGGATGTCACATAAGGGTAACAGCTAGTGGGGAAAATACCCTCTTGGTATGGTTTGTCTGAAGTGGTTTCTTGAGAAACAGCAAAGTGTCATAATGGCTTTTAAATTTTCTGAGCTTATATAATGGAAATACCTTTGAATTTCTCTAGGGATTTTCTGTGTTTTTAAAAAAGTAAGAAAATATGATGTTCATTTTAACATAACTGTGTGCCATTCATTGAACCATTTATTACACATATTTTAGCATCTATTATGTTCTGGGCATTGAGAATAGGGTTTAATAAGAAAGACAATTTTTGATGATTTTAAAAAAAGAAAATTTTTGTCCTCATGGAATCTAAATTTTTAAATAGAAAATTTTGTCTATCAGCAAAACAAGTAAGTAATATTTCAGGTAATAATGAGTGCCATGAAGAAAAATGGAGTAGGGTAGAAAATAAGAAAGCAACAGAGGCAGAGAGGGGTCTATCTGACATAGAGTACAAAGGAAGAGCTCTCTGATGCAGTAGTAGTGAGGTTGCCAGATAAAATACAGGATGACCAATTAAATTTGAATTGCAGATGAAGTACAAGTAACTTTTTAGTATAACTATGTCCCATGCAATATTTGAGACATAGAATATAAAGTTGATTGTTTATCTGAAATTCAAATTTAGCTGTGTATCTTGCATTTTTTTTTTTTACTCTGATGGCCTTACATTGGAGCTGTCATTATATATACATTTTCAAGACCTGAAAATAGTGAGAAAACTGCCTACATATTGGATCTAGAGGGATAGATTTCAAGATAAAAGAAACAGAAAGTGGAAAGTTTTATTGGAGCAATGAGCAAAACTTCTCAAGAAACAGCAACAAAGCGAACATGTTGGGTTGGATTGAGGGAGGAGGTGAATAGCTGTCTGTGTTGGAGATAGAGGCAGAAGTCATATAATACAGGTCCACTAAGCTACCGTAAATTATTCGGATTTACGTGATGGACAGTCATTAGAAAATTCTGGGTGAGGAATGATGAAATCTAATTGAAGCTCACATAGACCACTTCGGCTGCTATCTGAACAGATTATAGAATGGCAAGAGATGAAGCAGGAAGACTTACTGGAAAGCTAATGTAACTGTTAGCAGTAGGGACGATACACAGAGGTCGAAATTTGGTAGCATTTTGCTGGAAGAACCACAGAACTTGCTGGGGAGTTGTTGTGTATGTGAGAAAGACGAATGAAGGGATGCTTTCTTCATCTTTGGATGGAGCAACAGGATAACTGATCATAAGCTAATTTTATAACAATTAAAGGGAAGTAAATTGAATTTGCTTAAGCCGTTGTTTATTGAATCACACACAGACACTTACACCTCTCCTCTGTACATTTCTTGCCAGGGTTATAAAATCAACTCACTGTTCTACCTCATCATTATCATCATCATTATCATCATTTTCGTGTGCTTATTATGCCAGGCAATATTATTAGCTCATTATGTCTACTACTCAGTTAATTATCACAACAAGCCTATTCTCATATTACAGATGAGAAAAATGAAGCCTTCAGAGATTCCATAACTTGCCCCGAGGGACATCAATAGGAAATGGTGAAATATGGCTTTAAAGATAACAGGGCAGTCTCTGGGATGTTTCCACTGAACAACAGAGTTTTGCAAAAACAAAGAAAGAAAAACATAAAAAGGTGTTTTGAATCACATTGAATATAAAAAAAGAATATTCATTCAACTTTTGGACTTTTATTATAGAGTTCTAGAAAAACTTGGAAGTTTTAATAAGAAAAAGGAGGAACAAATATTTTAAAAATCTATACTCAGTGACAAAAAAGATTTGGCAAATTTAAGATCAGGTCTTTCTTGGATGGGAAGATTGAAATTATAAAAAGTCAGGTTTTCAAGTTAATTTATACTTCAATTTCCATCACAAGATATGTAATATATATGAAGGGGACCCAAAAAAACCTAGAATCTATTTATAAAAATTGTGTATTCTTACATGTTTAAACTTCAGTCACCTTCAAAGTACGCTCCGTTTGATACAATACACGTATGGAGATACTTTTTCACTGCTCCAAACAGTTTTTGAACTCATTGATTTTGATGCCTTTTAGTGCTGCTGTCGTTTTTCATTTCACCTCTTCCACTCGGGCAAAATGTTTCCTTTTGAGGAATTTTTTCATCCAGAGAAACAAAAAAAAACGTACCTTGGGGCAAGATCTGGTGAATAGGGAGGGTGGGGCAAAGGGCTAATGACATTTTGGTCAAAACTGCTGAAGTACTGCCATTTACAACAAAATGGATGGAACTAGAGATCATCATGCTAAGCGAAGTAAGCCAGACAAAAAAAAAAACCCCAAATCTGTATGACTTCACTTATATGCAGAATGTAAAACTGAAAGCAACAAAGAAAAAACAAACAAACAAATGAAAACCTATGGACACAATCAATAATTTAATGTTTACTTGGGGACAAGTGGGGAGGGGATGGGAGGAGGGGGAGGGGGTGGGAGAGGAGTGGGGGAAGCTAAATATAAGGTGATGGAAAGAGAACTCACACTGGGTGGTGAACTTATTATACAAAAAGTTGACAATGCACTGTAGAATTGTACACCTGGAACCTATGTAAATCTTGCTAACAGATGTCACCCCAAAAAGTCTAACAATAAAAAAAAACTTTAACAAGAGAATAACTAGAAACTAATAATATAAGAGATACGATGTCTAGCAAAATTTAAAATGTATGTTCTCAATGGCCCAGCCACTGTATTTTTAGGTAATATTGCCTGATATTACCCAGTATTACCCAATATTACCTAAGTGAAATATTAATATAATAGATAAATAAATATGTGAAGATAAATAGATAAATAAACTTCACACAAAGTCTTTAAAAACCAAACCAAACCAAACAAAAAAAAAACTGCTGAACACTCAGCACGATGTGGGCAGGAGCATTTTCCATGCCTCATGTTGTTCTTGTAAGTCATGCATCATGAAAGGGGCAAATGCATTGAAAGAGTCCCCCCGCAAATATTCACTGAAGCCAAATGCAGTTTCTCACAACAATACCAGCCGGTACACGGAGGCAGATGGGTTCCTAGAACACTCACGTAGCGGGGGAATCCTGTATTAAAAGGGGCCTGCCCTCCAGAAGATAATCCGGTTTTTGTGGGTTGTTTTTGGTCCCACCTTGTATATACACACATGTATACTCATATATATGCGTGTTTACTAGTGCTATTTCAACAAATCATAAAACAAATAAAGCACAATGTAACTTTATCAAGAATTAAAGGAAAAACAAATATAAAATAAAAGGAAATGAAGGAAAAGTATTCTGAAAAACAGTGGGAATGAGAAGATTCATAAGAGACTACTTTTTTCCCACAAATCCATTCACATACTTGTATATCTGAAAATGCTATTGATATAGAAAGATTACCCAGATCTGTGTTTACTGATGAAAACGAAAGGAGGAACTGAAAAACATTATAATATTTTGGGGTGTAAAAAGGTAAAAAACAAGATCATACACTCATATTCACTTTTATCTGCATGAAGAACCTCTGAAAATAGTATATACTGGCCACTCAACAAAGCTGTCCCTGAATGAGGGACAGGGATGGGAGGAAGACTTGCCACTATATTGCTTTCATATTGAACAATGTGAATGTATTACCAATAGAAAATTTTTACAAAATTATATTTAATGCTATATTTTGGAAACTGAAAAGCAACTACTTTTGTGGTGAAAAAGGCATGCTTTGAGCACTGACCATGCAAAATTTGACTAGTTTTACTACAAAGCTGCTGTGGCTGGGAAGCATATGGTTTTGATCTAATATGTCTCTGGATAATTTTTATAAGTCTTTCATCACCTATTGATTCTGAAAAAAGAAATCCTTTCGACATCATAGTCTCTGTTTGGTCCAATTCCATATTACTAGCTTGATTTCCTTTCACATCGTCTCAGAAGCAATTTGCTTCCATGCCTGAGCAGGGTTCCAGTTCTGAGATAAAATAGAAAAATTATTATCTAATCTGATGCATTATTTATTCTGTTCTGCTGCTTACTCCTTAAATCTACAGTTCTGTGTTCGATTTACTTTCCAAAAAGGGAATGCACATATTAATGTTTGTAGGCTTAATTCTTTGAACCCTGGTTTGTAAGATGGTTTCACATGTTTAATAATTTTTTTCCTACTCCATAACAAGCTTCAAAATAGGTTTGAATGGGTTTCACAAAGTTGATCATGTTGTTTTCCTCCAGAGCTATTATATTTTACATAATTTTCTCTGTAACTCTGTTATCTGACTGGTATTTGTAATTTATTCAGGACAATTTCCTTTTCACACATTTTTATTAACACTATATTTTAATCTAATATCCTCTCATTTTAGTTTGTCAATACTTTATTTAACTGAATTCAGAGATTATATAATTTATCTTACTTATTTTTTCCTTTTATTTTTCATTCAGTGAAATCTGATGGTTTGGGATATTATCAGTTTTAATCTCTTGCAACACTATAATATCACTATTAGAGTTGTTTCTTTTCTCAAATAACAGAGAAATTATTCTTTATGATGTTGCAAACCCTTCTTTCCTACCAGGTTTCTTATTCTTCAACTTAATTTCCAACATGCTAGCTTATAATACTTCTAAATTTCATCTGGGGGTAATATACGCACTACTTCCTGAAAGCGGTAACACTTGCGAGACATGGGAAAAACTCTAAGTCGTTGATTAAATTGATATAAAGAACTATTTCCATTAAGGAAGTGAGTTCTACAATTTATTTCAAATAATGATGGCATTGTAAGTCTTCTCTGCTTAATATCAGGAATAACCTAAATATTGTATTTAGATGTTGTAACATAAAATGTCTTTATGAGACTTTCCTTTGTGTGGAAAATATAGGCTCCCAGTGGTTTTTATATTGCGTAGATGCCATGAGAATTATGATGAAATAAGGCTTTACTGACTATGATTTTCTGAGAAATTTGTCTCTATTGAACAAAAACATAGTGAGGTCACCTAAGGAAATCCTTAGGGTGTTTGGATTCAGACTATACAGTTGACATAAAAGAGACAGACATTAAGCATGAGTATGAGTATTAGAGACATCTCTGCTACCCTGGAGAAGAAGTTAGGGCAGACTTTGCAGAAAAGGTGACCTGACTGGATCACAAAAGGATATGGAGGAGTTTGCCAAGTGGCAAAGGTGTGAAGGGCAATCGTGTGCATACAAAGGAGAACATTGTGTCTCAAAACACAGAAGCATGAAACACTCTGGCACTTTCGTGCAAATGGGTGGAAATATGAGATGTTGGAGAGACTAACTGAAGATGAAGAAATTTAGTTCCATGAAAGACAAAACAAAGAGGCCCTTATAATCCATTCTAAAGACTTTTAAAAGTATGTTTGTAACCACCTTTGGTTAATAAAAATAATAGTAAGTCCAAATAAACTTTAACCTTGGATTGAGATTTGCATGGTCTTAGAGAAACAACTAACTCTTCTAAGAGCCCACAGTGTAGAAAGGTGAAGAAAAAGTATAGATGTGTCAGTTGAAAGCATCATCTCCACTTGTGTGTGCACTTTCTCACCTTTCATTCACTCCTCTAATCTAGCTCTGCTGCCCCTACGGCATCACAATCATTTAGGTTATTGCTATAGAATGAATGTTTGTGTCCTCCCTCCAAAATTCACATACTGAAATCCTAATACTAATGTGATAGTATTAGGAGGTAGGGCCTTTGGGAGGAAACTTGGTCATGAGGGTGGAGCCCTCATGAATGTGATGAGTGACATTGTATAAGAAGGGTCACCAGGGAGCTTGCTTCTGCTCTCTTCTCTCTATCATGTAAAGAAGCAAGAAGATGGCCAACAGCACATTAAAAGGGGGCCAGCGCCGGAAACAAGCCATGCTGGCACCCTGATCTTGGACTTCCCAGACTCCAGAACTGTGAGAAATAGATGTTTGTTATTTGAGCCACCCAATCTATGGTAATTTGATATAATAGCCCAAACTAAGAGACTCACCAATGGTCTTTACTTATACATTAAATGTGTATTTTAGCCTTGTTCTTGTTTAGTCATTTGGGGGCATTTAATTTATATACCACTAACTGCTGCTTTAAACTTTGTCTTCCCAAATGCCCCACATCCCTGATTTTCCTTGTGTTTTTGGTTCCTTATTTTCATCTACTTTGAGAGTCCCTATTCTCTTCAATCTTTTAATTTTGATCTTCTTGGGATTCTAGGTTCTTTTGATGATTCACCCTGCCCTCTCTCCTGGGACAAGTATGTTTATATTATTTCCATGATCTCAATTACAGTTAATATTTGTATACAGGTGATTTCCAAATCTTTATCTCCATCAAAAATTTCCCTCTTGAGATTCAGATTAGCATATTTTCCTTAACATTTCTACATGAATATTCAATACTTCAGACTCAACATGATCAAACATAAAGCCATTATCTTACTCCCTATATCTATTCTTGTTTTTCTTCTAAATGTGTGTCTACTCTGCCATTCAAGCCTAAAAACAACATGCCCTTTAAGATTCCTTTTCTTATGTGCCACATTTAATGCTTATTGATCATACCTCTTAAATGTTTATCTATTCTCCTTGTCTCTTTCTGTTCCCACTGCCATCAACCAAGTCCAGACTACCAAAAATTGTAGCCTTTTTTTTCCAGTAGCTTCCCCATTTCTACAATAGTGTCTATAGTGTTTTTTTTTAAATGTAACCTAATTACTTCACTCTCATAGATTAAATCTTCCAGTAGTTTCCCGTTTTCCCCACAATAATGCCCATGCTTCACCTTAAAATTATCTATTAAATACACTGTAATTGATCATTTCACTGGGTATTTATCTTACTAAACTACAAATAGAAAAAAAAAAAACAAAGTAAGATAGTATCCTGTGTACAATGGTTATGATGGGACATATTCTAGTCTACTAGTCAATGCACATATGAGGGCTGTCTGGAAAGTACCCAGCCATGTAATATGAAAAATAGAGGCATTTTGGGCTGAATTTTTTTCAGACAGCCCTTGTATATTCAGACTCCTATATTCTCTCAATTGTAATGGTTGCTGTATACAGAGGACTGGAAGTCATAGTCTGTACCCTTTCTAATTTTATTGTCTGGCTGGGAGCAATACAGCCAGTAAGGTATAAACTAAATAAAAAAATCCATTTAGGAATAAATTATGTAACAATGTCTATAAATTAAGAGAGGAGTAAGAAGAAATGCAAGCTAAAATATCTGAAGAAATTGCACCGGCAGTGGGACTGACGTTAGGTCTTAGAAAGTAAGCAAGTTCTGAGAACATGAAGGGAGACTAGAATCTATTTCACAAAGGGAGAATAATATGTAACAATTAAAAACAAACAAAAAATTAAGCAAACATCTTTTAGGATAAATAAGCATAATGGTAAACTTGTATAACCTTTAACTTGGATTGAGATTTATACTGTCTTAGAGAAATGTGGTAACATTTATTGGTAAATTATTTCCCCCCAGTAAATATTATTTACCTTGGTTACTCATGGTGGTTAGGGACAGCTGATGAAACCAAAGTCATGGTTTTGACCTCTGTGTATCAAAAGGCTACATTAGTTCCATGAGTCGAGACCATGCCTCCCTCATTCTTGGCCTTCTTCATTGTGAAGGCATGCCCCTCCTCGGAGGTGGGTTCTGGGTGCTGGTTGAGAAGACATTGGCAGTTAAGTAGGTTGAGTGTTTGTCTTTCTTATGATTCTGTAGAGGAATCTCTCTGATTTTGTCCTATTAGACAATTAGGGCCCTATGGTTTGTTTAGCTCTTCCCTAGTCAACAACTGCAAGTCACTAGGAGATCTACTTACATTTCTTTGGGAAATGTCATCTGTTAGTAGGTGGTTGTATGGATTAAATTGTGTCTTCTCCCACCCCAATTCATATGTTGAGGTGCAAACCCCCAGTACTCCAGAATGTTGACTGTGTTCAGAGATGGGGTCTTCAAATAGGCAACTAAGTTAAAATAAAGTAATTAGAGTGAACCCTAATCTAATATGACTGGTATCCTTATAAGAAGAGGAAGTTTGGACATGAATAGGTACAGAGGAAAGATCATGTGAAGACATAGAGAGAAGATGGTAATTTACAAGCCAAGGAAAGAAGCCTCAGAAGAAACCAACCCTGTTGACGCCTTGATCTCAGACTTCTAACCTCCAGAACTGTGAAAAATACATTTTTGTCGGTGCCACCCAGTCTTTGCTACTTCATCAGGGCAGTCCTAGAAAACTGACCCAGTGATGAAGAGAAGTTTCTCTTTCAAAGCAAATCTCCAACCAGTACTTAGGATAATGCTCTTGCTACATGTATTTAGGGTAGTAATCTTTAAATAACTATAAAGTAAATAATATCAATTTTTGGGTCAATAAAATGAAAATGTGATTTAGTACTAATTTATAGTTCATATAAACTTTCAGATGCTGCTTTACTATAAGGACTATCAATATAGTAAAATGCATCTTAATGTAAAGAATGTGATATGGTCTTGTGTGCATGTATATAGGTTATAATGTATTCTGGTACAGTTTAAAATTTATTTTTTAAAGAGATTAAAAAAAAAACACTGTTTGAAATAGGTATAAGCCATGGATTATAAAGTTCTTTTCTATTACCCAAGGATGTTAAATGGATTGTACAGTAATCTAAAAATGTCAATCCTATATTTAAGGGAGAAAAAGTCATTTCCATTTAAAACTCCTATTTTTCTCTTCCATATATATATATATATGCATGTGTATATATATATATGTGTGTGTGTGTGTGTGTGTGTATACTTTTTTAAAAAATCCCATTTGCTGAATTCTCATGCTTCATCTCAATTTCAGCCACATATTGTGAAGTTACACAAAAATTCATTTGGCCAATTCTGAGACATTCATATGTGAAAGGGCATTCTTCAGTTAGAGGACATTTTTGAAGCAGATTAATTTTAAGATTTTGATCATTCAAAATGGTTTGGCCTTTAAGTTAAGTAATGCTTTGATGTGACCTGAAATAATTTGGATTTGAAAGAGGGGGATGGGCACAAGTTTATGCCTGGGGCTTCCCTAGTGGACTCCCCAGAGTTTCTCCTGTGGACATGGGCACCAGGAAGTGTCAAATACCACCCATGGGGAGATGGCGACTTGGATGCCCTTCCTGTGGCCAACATTTACCCAAAGCAGCTCAGTTCCTCCCCCCTGTGGCTCATTCAGGGCTTCCCAACATTTGTCCAGTCTTCTCCAGATCACCTATGGCAACAGTTCTCAGTCACAAGAGAATTCTGTTGAGTTATCCTGTGAAAATTACAGTATATAGACTCAAACACACACACACACACACACACACACTCACGGCCATGGTATTTAGAATCATCAGGGTGCCTACATCAATGATGACAATATAAGTACAGTTCTGTGAAATAAGGAATGAGATGCTGGGTGGACAAAATGGAAGTGAGATGGAGGAAGCACTCCCCAAATATATAGGTAACCCCTGCTTTAAAAATGAGCTAGGCCACCTTGTTTCTACAAACTACGGGTATCTGCTAACAAGTACTAACGCAGGTCTTTCGTGAAATGGCCCAATGCAAACTTCTGGAAAGCAGGGGATACTCTTTACTTTATAGTATTTTGGTTCATAAAAGGTTTCATAGGAACACCTTACTTTCAGCTACTGGGGAAACCTGTGGTTTCCAAGTGACAGTAGTTCAGAAGGGACTTGGCATTGAACTTTAATAGAATTTGCATATTTGCTTTCACATATGTTAATATTGGATCTCTATCTTTCCTTTTTCTTGCTTTCTCACTTTCATTCTTTCTTTGTTCAAAAATTTAGTATGTACTTAAAATAGTAAATAATTGTGAAAATACAGAGTATAAGATAGAAAATATACCTATTCCTGTATACCTATTTCTATCTCTCTAAAATCTGTCTACCTACCTATCATATTGTCATCTATTCATAATATAATTTGCCTCAAACTCTATATATAGTTTTATATTTCACTGTTTAAAAATGTATTATGAGTATTTCCATTTTATTAAATAATCTTTAAGATTTATATATTTAAGAATCAAGTTATTTTTATCATATTTACTCTTTAATAATTGTTTCAGTTTTAGTTTCTTCTGTTTTATTACCATAATTGATTCTGAATAATATATCTGTTGTGACAACATCGTTAAGTGCCTGGGAAATACAGAGCTTGAACAATGACTGACAAATGTCCAGATGTGGCCTCACAGAACCCTACCTCTGGTGGGACAACGCTGAGACAGGACTTCAACTCTCAAGTTTCCCTGAGAGATTAGCTGAAGCTTGCCTGAAGCTTTCCCTGCAACTGCACTTTGGCTTTGCTTAGTCTTTTCCGGATCCTGCTTCTTCTACTTGCAATAAATTCTTGTCTTGAGGCCTATTTATGAAGAACTTGACCTAAGACATCTTTTCATAAATCTATGATTATTTTCATAAGTTAATGTCTTAGAATTCTTTAATTACATGATATGGCATACATTTTTAAAGTGTTAGGCTAATACTGTGACATAATTTGCCATCTAGAAAAGTTGTATAAAATTAAGTTCCTACCCTTAATGCATGCATGCTCCTTCCATTGGATCCCCTGGAGTATTATCAATTATCATTTAAATAAATCTTTGTCAGGTTAGTAAGCAAAGAATATTTCATTGTCATAATTATTTTTGACTCTGGTGAACAGCTTCTGAAAAGAATTTAGTCGAACTTTTGTGTACTTGCATAAAATTACACAGTATCAAGCTTCTTTTTTTATTGTTAAATTTATTGGGGTCACATTGGTTAGTAAAAATTACAGAGGTTCCAGGTGTACAGTTCTACAATGCATTGTCTATGTGTGTTACGTGTTCATCACCCAGAGTCAGTTCTCTTTCCATCAACATCATGCTTCTGACCCTCTCTCGGAGCAGTAGGCACTGGCCCAGCTCTTTCTCACAAGTGTTACCTTCTTTGGAGGTAGAGGTAGACCCCTAGTGGCCATTTCTGTGCTATGTGATGACCCTGATCCCCACGGCAGATGATGGAACTTGGAGTAGATATCTTTGGGCCCATCAAATTCTCTTTTTTTGTGAATATGAAATTGAAGTTTAAAGCCATAAAATCTAAAAAGCCAGAGAGACTAAAAAATCTCTTCAGGAGTGGGACTATGCTCATAACTGCACCCTAAAAAGGAGGTCTAGCTTAAATAGAATAAAACAGAAAATTGGTGTGAAAATTTGATTTGTGCTCACATATGGAAATTTGATAAAGAAGTTGGTGTTGCAGAACAGAAAGTAAAGGAAGTGCTATTCAATAAATGATGCTGAGAAAATTGTTCCTCCATATGGAAAAAATGAAAATGCATTTCTACCTCATCATATACAAAAACCAAATCCAGGTGGAACAAGGACTTAAATGAGAAAGATGAAATTGTGAAAATTTTAGAAATGAACATGAGAGAAGAAACTGACACTCTTGTGGTATAGAAGAATTTTTAAGCAACACACAAATAGCTCTTACCACAAAAGAGCTGAGTGAAGACTGAGAAATTTGATTTTATTCAAATTCATAGCATCTATTCTTCAAAGGTAACTATTAAGAAGAGAAAAAGAAAAGTCAGAAACAGAGAAGCTATTTATTAAACATCATAGTAAAGAGATTATTTGTATCCATACTATAAAAGATGCCTATAAATCAACCAGAGTAAGGCAACAAAAATATGTACAAACCATTTTGCAGTAGGAGAAATATGCATGGCTCACAAACATATAAATATGCTCAACCTCATTTGTAATCAGGAAAGTGCAAATTAAGGATCATGTAGTAACATCTTACTCACCAGAATTGCTACAACTTATAAGTCTGGTGGTACTAAATATTGATAATGTATTGAGCAATGGAAACTCTCATGCCCTGCATTTTTGGAGTATATATTGGAGTAGACTCCCTGAGAAATTATTTGAGATTATCTTTAAATTTTGACATTTCCTTACCAAATACCTCAAAATTCTACTTCTAAATGTGTGTGTGTGTGTGTGTGTGTGTGTGTGTGTATCTTATAGAAACTTGCACAGGTATACTCCTGAAGTCATGTATGAGATCATCCTAAACAGAATTTTTGTAAGAGTAAAAAAAGGTGAGCAGGCCAAATGTTCATCAGTGCTAAGAAGGGTATTTATATTCTAGCGTATTCATATGTTGTTGTATTACAGTAAATGAAGTCACAACTACATGCATCACCTTGTGTGAATCTCAAAAATTATATTTAGGAAAAAATCATAGATGACATACAGTAAATGGAGTAGTTCAAAATCAGAGAAAAACCACAATGCATGCATGTGTTTTCATGGGACACACACACAACTACAAAGAAAAGCAAGAGAGTAATTAACACCAAATTGTTGAGGCCAAAATCAGAAGTGTAGTTAAGTCCACAGAAGGGACAAAGAAGGTAACAAAATCAGAAAGGGCAGAAATCCTCAAAGATAATAGCAATGTATAGTTTTATAATTTGGGTGGAATGTCAATAGGTTTTATTTTATTACTTTTTTAAGTATACAAAACACTATGTACACTAGTATACATATATCCACATTCATAAGTATGCTCTATTTCATAATAAAAAGATGAACTTAGACAATGCCAAACAATACATTATATAAACAGACCCTGCAAGGACACTGCTACTGTTCAGGGCACTAACTATTGGTGACAGTTGTCAGCTGAGGTATACGAGTTTAGAGATCTTTGTTTAACAATTATACAAACAATTTTAAAACTTGTAATGTGATTTTTAAAGCCAATTTACTGGGACTATGTGAGTGAGATTATAGAATTTGTTCATTTATTCTTTGAACAATGAATGTTCTTTTTTCCTTTTCTGCGAACATTGTGTTAGTACTATTCCAGATGCAGTGTTTAGAGTATCCAACAAAAAACAAAATTTGCCTCTCTTGGAGATTTCAATCAAGATGAAATGATCAAGACTTGCAATAAGCAAATAAACTAACATATAAATGATATGTCAAGGACTGATATCTATTACAAGAAAAAATAAATCAGATGGCTTCTGCTTTTGGCCTCAACAAGATAACTGGTACCAAATTTTCCTTCTCAATAAATAACTGTACAATTGAACAAAAAATATGAAGTAACTATTTTCAGTCACTTAGCAAAAAACAATCCAGGACTGTGATATTTTTAGGCAAGCTAAACATACAATGTGAGCACAATGATTGACCAAGTTTTCCCTGGATTTCCATTTAGCATATTTTATTATTATAGAGCAAGGAGATGGAAGAAAAGTGGGCTGAATTTCTGGGCTTAAAAAGTAGAGGATCAAAGTTCCATGGTGTGATAACCATTGACATTTATAGGGCAGCATATCTAACAGGAGGTAGCTCCTAGACAGCTGTGTGGGAGTTCCTCACATATAATTGGGCCAGCAGTGAGCTGCACCTATGCAGGGAGGTGTTCACAAAGCTGCCATAGATTGCTTACTGAAAAGCTGAGAGATGAAAAAAGTCAGCTGACATTAGAGGTCCTGCAGTTCTGGAAGACACTGGAATTTCAGCTCAGTCAGAGTAGAGAGACATTGCTGAGCAGCAGCAATTTTCACTGCTAGATGTTGTATAATGTCCACGCTTTATGGAAATTATCACATCTTACAATAAAGGGCACACCACAGTTTGAAATTCAAAACCAAAAGAAATGTTCCATAACCAAAAATGGATCCAAGTCTGATGGAACCAAAATGGTTTTTCAGTAGTTTGACGGCTGGACAGAACAAAAGTCATCACCCTTTGAAGGATGAAGTCATAATTCAGACACTATGATTTATTATCCACAGTTCAATGCATACGATAAAAATTACTAGAACAGAGAAGAAATCGGGATACTTAGTCAAGAAGAATAAAGCCAACCAAATCTAAATCCAAGAATTTGCAAAGATTATAAAGGACTTAAAGAAAAATATGACTATAATGAATGCACAACTAGAAAATCTTAAAAGAGAAATAAAGATTAAAAAGATAAAAATTTTAGAACTAAAAATACAATATCTGAAAAGGGAAAACTTAGATTGTACAGGAAAGTGTTAATGAACTTCAGGAGTGATCACTAGAAATTATCCAATCTGAAGGAGAGTGAGAAAGACGAGTAAAATAATAAACAAATCTTCAGTGACACATAGGATATATTGAGTAGTCAAATATATGTGTCATTGAATAAGAAAGAGGAGAAAAAATTTAAAGGAACAATGGCCAAGAAATAAATTTAGATAGTCAAGAATATCTCAGCAAACCCCAATCAGAGTAAAGACAAAGAAAACCCCACCTAGAAATAGGATATTTAAACTACTGGAAACCAAAGATGAAGAAAAAATATTGAAAGCATCCAGAGAGGAAATTACCCATTACTTACAAAATACAAACTTCTCATCTGAAATAGTAAAAATCAGAATCAGTGGAATGATATCTTTAAAAGTAATGAAATTAAAAGAAGAAACAAAACAGTTCACTATATGAAATGCTATATACATCCCATGTATTCTTCAACAATGAAGGCAACAAAGAAATTTTCAGGTAACAAAAACACAAAGTGCTTATTTCCAGCTGACCTTCACTACAAGAAATGCTACGACAAGTTTTTTATACTTAAGGAAAATGACATCAAATGGAACCTCCAATCTGTAAGAAGTAATGAAGAGTACTTCCTGGTACACATGTGAACAAATAGGCAGTAATATATAATATATTTTATTTTCTTAATTTCTTAAAAGACATGACAGTTTTAAGCAAAAATTATACCATGTTGCAGGATTTATACAAGTATAGATGATATATATGTGTGTGTGTGTGTGTGTGTGTGTGTGTGTGTATAACAAAACACAGAGGTAGAGCGTAAATAGAATCACATTATTGGAAATTTATAATGTTTTATATGGAATAGGACAATGTTAAATTGAAGTAGATTATGATAAATAAATGATAGAGATTGTAATTCTTAGAATAACAAAGAACGGAAGGAAGGAAGGAAAGAAAGGAGCAAGGGAGAAAGGGAGTGACGGAGAGGGAGAGAGAAATACGAAGAGCTGTAGCTAAAAAGCTAATAGAGAAATTGAAATAGAATACAAAATATTTGATTAACTCCAAAGAAGGCAGGAAAAGAGAAATGAAGGAAAAAAAGCTAAATTGGACCAAAAAAGGAGTTGGAAGACACAGATTGTCAAACTGGGTAAAATCCAAAAACTATTTCTATGCTGTCTACAAGAGAGACATTTTTGTTTAAACTAAAAACTCAAATAGCTTTATTTATTTGTTGTTTAGTCTCTGCTTTCAAGATGCTGCCTTAAAATATAAATCATATTTATCTACCTTTAGCTATATTAATAATGCCTTCAAAAGCTATGCTTCTAAATTCATCCTTTTTGTGTATGATACTCCTAAATTTAAGCCTCTTGTCACCTTAGATGAAACATACTTAAGGTTGACTTAAATATTTTACCCTCAAAACAAATTTCCCTCTTTATTTTCCTTTCTCCATTAATAGAATTATCATTTTTACTAATTGCCTAGGTTCAAAATCTTGAAATCAATGTAGATTCCATCATCTTTTAATTACTAAATCACATCACAATTTGTTCAAAATGTCCCTTTCCACTGTCATATCACTAAGTTCATCATTGTCTCATATATTTTGTAAAGTGGCTACAAAGTGTTTAAACAGAGAAGAGAGATGTTACCTGCGTATGCTTCTCCAATTGTCACACACTTTTTAATTTTTACTCATGTTCTTCTTGACTTCTATGATAATGGATAGAAATCACTAAAACTGTCCCTGACAGCTGCTCTTAGGTATTTAATTGATTTCTGCTGAATTTCAATCTTCTGAATTTTGTTGGTTACTGGAGCTACAGTTTCCTTTGAAATGTTATTTATTGTGTAAAAACATAACAGCAAAGAAACATAAATGTATTTACCTGTACCTAAATATTACACTGTTCAAATGATAAACTTTTAGAGATACATTTTTGTATTCTGCTTTTAAATGTGTTTCATTTTTGTTGCAAAACCTTGAAATTGGAAGGAGTCACGTTAAAAAAATGGTGGCATAGGAATTTCGCACTCGACCCCCATCAGAAACACCAATTTGAACAGCTGTACACACATAAAAATACCTTTACAAGAACCAAGGTTTCCAGGTGAATATTGTAGCACCCAAGTGAAGCACAGACATAAAATAATAATAATAATAATAATAATAATAATAACAATAAAAGATGCATTGATGAGGGTAGGAATAATAGAGTCACATTCTCCCATCATCAATCCCTCAAGGTCAGGCAGCCCAGCAGGGAGACACACACTGTTTTCTTGAAAGACGAGAGTGAAGTGCACCCCAGCTTCACTAAAGACTCCAGCACCAGCTGGTTCTGATACCAGGTCCAAGATGGCTGCCTGTGGGTCCCCAGGACCACAGGCCCTTAGCTCACCCGAGCACCTGTCAGCTCCAGCGGTCCTAGAGCCCAGGTGGTTTCTGAGTCACCAGGCTGCCAGTGGGCTCCTGCAAACCCAGACCCCCTCTCATCCTGACGCCTGCACAGCCAGGGGTGGGTCGCAGCCCCCCAGGCTGCTGGTCAGCCCCAGGAACCCGGGCTGCTGGCTGGGCTCAGCAGAGGAAACTGAAAAGGACATGTAGTTAAAGTAAACATTATTATCACCATCAATTTTAATACAACACAGTGCACTGTCAAATCTCTCTGAACTCAAGAAATCCTTAATCACGTGGGGCTAAAAGTAGTGTCTTCGTCCTGGTTTGTCCCGGTGTCTTCTCTTTATTGCTGAGACCAGCTTTACTTCACCTGCTGACCTGCTGAGGCACTTTCACACCGGTCCATTCAGGACATTCTCAGCCAAGCCGCCTGCAATTGCGGTGCTTCTAGACTTCAAAACAGAGCCCTCATCTCCCTCTAACCCGGGGTTTGCTGCAGAGAACTTAAGGAGGTTAGGTCTTTCTACAAAACACTTTGCAAAATCTCTGCCCTTTTTTTTCTCCTCTTCCTCGTCCTGTTTCTTCTTTCTCTTTGTAATTCAACGTAATTTACTTTCAAAGGATGATTCTTGTCCACCCTTTCTCCAGCTCCAAAGTGAAAAATAAAAAAGCTGCCTTAATTTCTGCCACAATCATTGGGCTTAATGATCCTTTCTATGTGGAACAATAAGAACACCCCTCGAATTAGACCTCAGGGTTTGACACCTTTGCGTAAGCCACACCTACTACGTGAAGACACGTGAGCACAGGGACCTGCCACCTTGGGGACGAGAGCACATTTTCACTATTCAGGGTTCTGGAAACTTGTTGATACCTATGTGGTCTGCGTTTTCTTGTATAGTTTTCTTGTTGAATTCCCCTCATCTACAGCAGAGTTGTGTCTGACAAAAAGCCAGCCTGTTACACCAGCTAGGATAAGAGAAGCCAAGGAAAGAGGCAGCGTGTGTGGGCCTGCTCCAGTGCTTCGTCCAGAGCAGTCTGCCCTTGGAGAGTCTTCCGGAAGCATGGCAACCTGAAAGACGAGGAACTCAGGGTCCGATTTGTTTTTCAGTTTTCATCTAACAATAGGGCATGGGCCACGTAAAGCAGAGTCCGTACAGGGCCGTGTCCTGAGTAAGTATGTCTGGGGACAGCTTTCCCTTCTCCATAGGAGCTCCAGGTTTCCAATACACCGTGTTTCTGTGTGTAAGATGCCCCTATGTGTAAGACAACCCCTACTTTTCTCGTCCAACATTCAGAAACCCTCTCAACTGGTTACTCCCATGTACAAGATGACCCCCAGTTTGGGATCTAACCATTTTAGACAAAAGTATCACCTTGTACGTGGGGAAAACATGGTGCATTTTTGACTTCACAGGACTCCCACCGACAGACCAGACAGTTTTCTGACTGTTCTCCTTCAATTAGATTTAAATCCCAGGTGACAGCTTCCCTCGGCAAAATCAGCGGGATGTAACTAGAAGGAGAGCTGGAAATTAAAGTGGGAGGAGAGGGTTTGGAGAGAAGATGAGAGGAAGAGAGAAGCTTGAACACCCACCCCTTCCCCGAACAAGGAGAGAATTCCCGGCACGGGCCTGCGCCCCAGTTCCCTCCACCCTCCGTCCCATCGAGGCCCCCCTTTCTGACGCCCAGCTGGGGTTCCCGGTGGTGGAGCAGCTCTTTCTGAAAAGAGGTCTTCGTGCTTAAGGACTCTTTGAACAATAATGTATGCTTTGTTGTTGTTGTTGTTATGTTATTACGTTTATGTAACAGGAAACTGAGTGCCATTAATTCACTCCTGGAGAGGAGAGTTATGAATTCTGAATGTGATTCTAGTCTTTTATTTATGACCACTTTTCTTTTAACTCTCTGCTAGAATTAACTCAGCACTGCATTTCAGTTATTGGTTTGGAATCCGAAAGATGAATTTATTCCTTTAATCGGAATCCAGGGTATTTAGACAGCTTTTGTCTTTCCCCTGTGGAGTGTCACTGTGTGGCTGTCCTCTGCTGTCGCTCTTTTCTTGCCTTTCTTTGGGTGTTTAACATCTCCCTCAGGGCACTGCCGATTATTTATGACATACTTCTTGTAAGATCTAGTTGGAAAACCTGTTCCTATGGAAACTGCTGTTTTCAAACAGGATGGTTCCAACTTCAAAACAATATCATTAAATATGCAACAGCACATATATCTTTTAACGGCAAGTGTATTCTAATGATTTGTACAACTAAATCTCAAAATCTGAACGCTTCAAAAAACAAACCAAATGTGTGGGAAGCCTTCTGATTGACTGAGAGATGAGGTGATTATCTGAAGAGAACTTCCGGGAATTACTTTGGCTGGGCATATTTGGGATAGTCTGGTGAGAGCAGCTTGGGCTTTGAAATTATATTTAGCAGGGACTTGTGACCTTCATCAACTAGATTTTATTAATAAAAGAGATGGATGGATGAAATCTGAATTTTGACATTTCTGTTTTTAGTACACTCTTGCATATGACACCCCTACTGAAATCTATTCATTCAAAGCACTGGCAACACAGCACCACCAAATAACTGCATTTTATAACCAGAGTATTTATTAGCTTATTACCCAGTCATAGTTTGTTTTCTTTGTCTTACTCTTCATTCATTTCAATGCCAAGGAAATGAAGGACAGTGTTAGCACTGGGTGGTACTCCTTCCAGAGAGAGTTTTGTTAATCAGGTTACTTAGGTGAAATCAGCCTCCATGGTTGACTGTTATTTTTTTCTTTTGTTTGTTGAGAGACATTTTCTCTTACTGCATTCAAATCCAAATTTTGCTAGTTACCATGGCAATGTTTTTGAAGTCAGTATCACTCTAATGTTTCATCATGACCTAGTATGATAGAGCTTGGATTTATAGTAGTCTTCCTTTGTCTACCACTCATACTGAAGAATTTGAAAGGAGGGAGGTGGGTGGGGCAGAGAGGAAGACTGAGAGGGAAGGAGAGAGAATCATAGAGAATTACTGCATAAACATAAAGCCCTGCATGACTTCAGAGTAGCATGTTCTGTCAAAGGGGACAAATTAATTCAATTGCAATGCAGTATAAATCCAGGCACAAATTATTAATTAAATCCATTGCAGGAATATGCTTGTTCCTTGATTTTAAGCCAAGAGACTACCCAAGATGTGTATTCATACTTAGAAAAAAAAATGAGAATGTTCAGATTAAAGATGTGATGTTCGAGTCCCTGCTGAGGAGTTTACTTGTAAAGACTTAGGCTTGCTCACTCCAGGACCTGATTCATGACTTGCAGTTTCTGCTTTAATGTACATCATTTCTGAGTGAGGCCTGCAGGCATTTCGGCCTCTGAGAGATAGATGGTACAAAACAGAAAGTAATACCACGAGCAGATTCCCACTTTTTACCCTGATCCCTGCTGGAAAGGCAATGAAAGGAATTTGATGATACATGGGCAGAATAAGTTTCATCTTTGCCCTGATTTTATAATTTTCCTTATCAATCACCTGATATGGGTTTCAGACAGCTCCCCATTTCCCTGAAGACTAAAACATCATTGGTAATAATATGTAAAACTTAGGAAGTCAAATAATGAGTCTTGTATCTGGAGTAAACATCAATCATGCTGTGCATGCATTTTCTTTCTTTCTTTCTTTTTTTTTTTTTTTTTTTTTTTTTTTTTTTTTTTTTTTTTTTTTTTTTTTTTTTTTTTTTTTTTTTTTTTTTTTTTTTTTTTTTTTATGTGGGTAGTTCCCTGGCTGGAAATCAAACTCAGGCCACAGCGTTGACAGCGCCGAAGCCTTAGTCACTACACCACCAGGGAACCCCCATGTGCATGCGTTTTCAATGAGAGCAATATTGGGTCCTGGAGGGTTAAAAAACTTCGACTTTTTTTTTTTTTGAGTTAAAATCAAGAAGCAGTTTATTGAAAGGAAAATATGGTGAAACAAAGAGATAGTTTATTAGAAGGGAAAGTACACTCCAAAGAGGTAGGAGTGGGCCCACACAGGAGTGGCTCAAGGGCCAAACCTTGATCTTTTCAAGCATAAAACACAGATATACAAGTACGTACGTTAGATAACCTGATGATGATATGCAGTGTACGTGTAGTAAAACTTCATGGGAAAGTGACTATTTAAAAAAATGTTTTAAAAAGGCTGCTGAGGGGAATAACTTCAACAACAAGTTTAAATGACAATAGATTATTACTAAAATTACGTTGAAGAGGATGGATTAGTTAATGGGAGGGCTTTTGCTTTGCAAAAATGCTATATGCAAATTTGAGTCTATTTGCTCAGGTGCTGGGAGAAAGCTAGCTCTTCTCTGACCTTTCCCTGCAGAGTCTTTGGCCTCTCCTCTAAACAGCCATCCAGCATTTAAAGTGAGCGACCCTTTATCATTAACCAGTCCCACGTGCTCATGTATCTATCCAGCATTGCCTGGAGGTGCTTACCTAAGCGATGCTGGTTTTCAGAAGGAAAGCCTTCTAGAATCTAGATCCATTGGACAAATCGTACAAAAAGGAGTTTATCCGAACAGTTCAGTCACATGGGGTAGTTATGGTGAACCCACTTTATGCCGACGCTCACTGTATGTGGTGATGGGGATTCCAGGATGAACAAGATGCACACCCCGACCCCCACTCTCAGAAGTTGGGAGACTTCCCTTTTGTTGACTCCAGCCCACCTCCCTGAACACCTTACTCTCATTTTTCTCAGTGTTGTGCAGTCTGTCACTTTATACACTGGCACCCGGCTGTGACCTCAAAGCCCGGGGTTAATTCTTCATTTGAGCTGCCTAGATTAGCCACAAATTAAATGTTTTGTTAGAAAACCTCCCTTAATAAGCAACTTGATTATATTAATTATCTGTCCCTTGGGTCTTCTAGAACACTAGTTCTCAACCTTGGCTGCAATATGCAATTACCGGAGGGGTTTTAATAACACCCAAGCCAGCCCCCACCTTCAGGGATTCTGATTTAATTAGTTTGGGGTGAGCCTGAGCACGGGTATTTTTAAAAGTCTCCCCAGGTGATTTTAGTGTGTAGCATGGTGCAGAGGGATCATGCTGAACTTGTATTCCATACTGCCAAGAAGCCTCTTGGAGCTAGCTTGATTTTTGCTAGTGTCACTCTGCAAAGGTGGTTGTCATTATGTCCCAGGAATGGTGGAATTCAGCCAATATTTCTGGATCATGACTCCTATGACCCTCTAGTCACTGTACCAGTGTACTTGGGTGAAGAGTTGCTGGGTGAGCTGGTGTGACATCTAAGGGGTACATGGAAAGACTGAGGGGTTCCCTTATTGCTCTCCTCCTATCTTATTACTTCGAGTCCCTCTCAGGGCCAGAGTCCAAGGGGAAAAGAGATTGAGCTAATACTTCATGTATGAACAGAAATGAAAACTGCTGAAAACGGCTATTCATGGAGTGGGGTGAGGGAGGTGGACGGGTATAAAATAGAAACTTCTGCTGAAGGTGGCATTAAACTTTAAATGTTATGACAACAACCCCCTTTAGGTTCCAAGGGCCATATATTTTGAGGGGTATGACTATTTTCCATGTTTTATTTTGTTTTAATTGTCACCTAAAAATTAAACTTGCTGCCAAATTTTCTAAACATGTATGTTCATTCTGCAAAAAACAAAAACAAAACACTGCTTATTATCAGAATGTCTCTAGTCTGTTGGTTAGCTTCCTGGTTCCTCTCGCCTCAGTCTTTGCTCTTTACACACACTTTTCAGGATTAAACCCCAGGCTGAATTGGAGGCACCTCTTCATTTTCCTGGGTTTTCTTCCTTCTCTTCTCTGATACATTCTCCACTTGCCCTGTACATGCAAACAGTCATTATGCTAATATTCTGAGTAGTTGATTATAAAAAGAAAATTGAAGTGGTCATTTTATAGCCACCGCTGATACCTTATGAATTAAACTAAATCCAAGTGGGGCAACCTTTTGCTTTAACTGACATTTATTTTTCTTTCACTCCTAGTTCTTCCCTGGTTGAATGCAGTCTCTGATATCTGAGTTCTTTGGTAGTCAGGTCAAGTGATGTAGTGTATGATGAATTGATATTTCTTGTAGTGAAATAATACTACCTCTATCATTACTACTTCCCCAAATAAACAAATACTTTTTAAAAATTTATTTTGCTCACTTTTTTCTATTTGTTTCCTTTATCCTTAATTTTATTTGCTTTTCTGACCGTAAGAACATTTTGAACACATTTAGTATGTACTGTTTTTTTTTTAATTCATTTTTATTGTTAGACTTATTGGGGTGACATCTGTTAGCAAGGATTACATAGGTTTCAGGCATACAATTCCACAGTGCATTGTCAACTTGATGCATAATAAGTTCACCACCTAATGTGACCCCTCTTTCCATCCCCTTATATTTAGCTTCCCCCCCTCCTCTCCCACCCCCTCCCCTTTCTC